>JAODAL010042058.1:0-35233 GCA_025379985.1 Phyllomedusa bahiana
GAACAATGTAACGAAAGGGTGTCGTCAACCTCCCCTTTAAAGGGGAAACTGGGGAAAAAGATGGGGGGGAAAAAATTTCCCGAAACTAAAAATAAAAAAATTTGTTTATTTAAAAAAACACTCCCTGACAAACCCTAAGTTTGGGAATTGGGGTTAAAAATTTCAGTCAAAAGAGCCTGTGTTAAAATGGGGTCTTTCCACTAAATGGTCAGTGTATGGGGGTAAAATTTTCAGTCCCGCCCGAAACCTCTGTACACGGGTTACTACTACATGGTCACTATATGGAGGTAATATACAGTCCAAAAGACCCCCCGTAAAACGGTACCTCCCCCTTTTGGTCACTCTAAAGGAGGAATTTTACAAATCTGCAAAGTGTATAACTGCAAACTACCACTATAAAGGGTCAGGGTATGGAGGTAATTTTAAATCTGCAGAGCCTGTGGGACAATGGTATATAAAAAATTTTAAAAGGTCACTGTTAAAGGGGAAATATACAGTTTAGGGAAACCGTGTACAAATGGTGGGCCAACCCCTATAAAGGTCCAAATGTAATTTGGGGGTAATAAACAGCTTTCAGAGCCTGTTTTTACTCCCGGTGTCTAACCCCCATATGGTCCTGTATTTGGGAATTAAAATCCCCGTCTGCGAGCCTGTAAACACTGGTGTTACCACTATATGGGTTTTGTATGGAGGTAAAAACAGTCCCGCAGAGCCCGTTACACGGGGCTACCACTATATTGGGGCCTGTAGGGCGGTTTAAAATACAGTCTGCCCGAGCCCGTTTTACCTTTGGGGTCCCACCCCAAAATGGTCACTGTATGGTGGTAATTTTCTGGGCCCCAGAGCCCCCTTTTTTTGTTTTCACTGGTGTCTACCAAAATAAAGGTCACTGTAAGGTGGTAATATACATCGCAAAAGCCTGGGTTTCACGGTGTCTACCCCTATATGGTCCCCTGTTTTGGAGGTAATAAACAGTCTGTTGAGGGCCCGTGTTTCACTGGTTTTCTACCACTATAAGGTCACGTATGGAGGGAATAAAAAAAAACAGTCCCCCCCAAACCTTTGTACACTGGGTATCTACCACTATAAAGGGGCACTGTATTGGGGATAATTTTTTAGTCGCAGAGCCTGTGTACCCCGGGGTTTTTACCACTATATATCACTGTATTTTTGGGCCCCAAAAACCGTTTCAAAGGGCCCTTTTTTCCCTCTCTTCCCCTCTCGGTGGCGCAAAAGCGGTCTCAGCGGAACCTTTTTTATTGTCTCTTGTTTTCCCCCTTTCCTTTCTCTCCCGTTCCCCCGTGACTGAAAGCCGGAAAAACCTTTTTTTTCCCCTCTCTTGTTTTTTCCCTCTTTTTTCCTCCTTTCATGTCGCCAGTTCCCCTGCAGCCGGAACCTTTCTTCCTCTCTCTTATTTCCCCTATTCCTCCCCAGTGGGGCGCACAGCTGACCCGAACCGAACCTTTCTTTTCCTCTCTCTTGTTTCCCTCTCTTCCTCCTCTCAGTGTCGCACAGCTCTCTGCAGCCGGAACCTTTCTTCCTCTCTCTTGTTTCCCCTCTTCCTCCTCTCAGTGTCGCACAGCTGTCTGCAGCCGGAACCTTTCTTCCTCTCTCTTGTTTCCCCCTCTTCCTCCTCTCAGTGTCGCACAGCTGTCTGCAGCCGGAACCTTTCTTCCTCTCTCTTGTTTCCCCCTCTTCCTCCTCTCGGTGTCGCACAGCCACTGCAGGGCGGAAACCTTTTTTTCCTCTCTTTTTGTTTCCCCTCATTTTCCCCCTCTCAGGGGGGGGGTCGCACAGTTCTCTCTATGCAGCTGGAACCTTTCTTCCCTCCTTTTTTCCCCTCCCTTCCCCCCCCTCAGTGTCCCCTCTGCGCCCGGGGAAACCCTTTTTTCCTGTCCTTGTTTTCCCCCCCCTTCCCCCCTCGGGGGCGCACCCGCTCTCTGCAGCCGGAACCTTTCTTCCTGTCTCTTGTTTCCCCTCTTCCTCCTCTGTGTCGCACAGATCTCTGCAGCCCGAACCTTTCTTCCTCCTCTTGTTTCCCCCTCTTCCTCCTCTCAGTGTCTCTCTCTGCAGCCGGAACCTTTCTTCCTGTCTCTTGTTTCCCCCTCTTCCTCCTCTCAGTGTCGCACAGATCTCTGCAGCCCAAACCTTTCTTCCTCTCTCTTGTTTCCCCTTCATCCTCCTTTGTGTCGCACAGCTGTCTGCAGCTGGAACCTTTCTTCCGGTCTCTTGTTTCCCCTCTTCTTCCTCTCAGTGTCGCACAGCTGTCTGCAGTCGGAACCTTTCTATCTGTCTCTTGTTTCCCCCTCTTCCTCCTCTCAGTGTCGCACAGTCTCTGGGGAAACCGGAAAATTTCTTCTCCCCTTGTTTTCCCCCCTGCTCCTCCCTCCCGCCTCCTCAGTGTCGCTCTCTTTGCCTCCTCCTCAGTGTCGCTCTCTTTGCCCCCTGCTCCTCCTCCTCAGTATCGCTCTCTTTGCCCCCTGCTCCTCCTCCTCAGTATCGCTCTCTTTGCCCCCTGCTCCTCCTCCTCAGTGTCGCTCTCTCTGCTGCTCCGCCCTCCCCTCCTCATAGTCGCCTCTCTCTGCTCCTTCCTCCTCCTCTCATGTCGCTCTCTCATGCTCCTCCCTCCCCTCCTCATGGTCGCTCTCTCTGCACCTCCTCCTCCTCCTCAGGTGTCCGCTTCTCTCTGATGCTCCCTCCTCCTCCTCATGTCGCTTACCTCCTCCTCTCCTCCTCAAGTGTCGCTCTCTCTTTGCCTCCTCCTCCTCCTCAGTGTCGCTCTCTCTGCTCCTCCTCCTCCTCCTCCTAGGCGCTCACAAGGCTGCTGCTCCTCCTCCTCCTCCTCAGTGTCGCTCTCTCTGCTCCTCCTCCTCAGTGTCGCTCTCTTTGCCTCCTCCTCCTCCTCAGTATCGCTCTCTTTGCCTCCTCCTCAGTGTCGCTCTCTCTGCTCCTCCTCCTCAGTGTCGCTCTCTCTGCTCCTCCTCCTCCTCCTCCTCAGTGTCGCGCACCTCCTGCTCCTCCTCCTCTCCTCCTCCTCCTCCACAGGTCCCGCTCTCTCCTGCTCCTCCTCCTCCCCTCCTCCAGTGTCCGCTCCTCTCTGCTCCTCCTCCTCTCCCTCCTCATGTCGCTCTCTCTGCTGCTCCTCCTCCATCCTTATAATAAACTCCTCAGTGTCGCTCACTGCTGCGCACCTCCTCCTCACCCTCAGTGTCGCTCTCTCTGCTCCTCCTCTCCTCCACCTCATTGTCGCTCTCTCTGCTCCTCCTCCTCGTGCGCCCCCTTTCTCTGCTCCTCCTCCTCCTCCGTGTCGCTCTCTCTGCTGCTCCTCCTCCTCCTCCGTGTCGCTCTCTCTGCTGCTCCTCCTCCTCCTCCGTGTCGCTCTCTCTGCCCCTCCTCCTCCTCCTCAGTGTCGCTCTCTTTGCCCCCTCCTCCTCCTCCTTCCTCCGTGTCGCTCTCTCTGCCGCACCTCCTCCTCCTCCTCCTCCAGGTGTCGCACTCTCTGCTCATCCTACCTCCCATGTCCGCTCTCGTCCTCATCTCCTTCCATCCTCCCATGTCGCTCTCTCTGCTGCTTCCCCCTACCTCCTCCTCCTCAGTGACGCTCGTGTCTTCCTGCTGCTCCTCCACCTCCTCCTCCTCATGTCCCTCTCTCTGCTCACCTACCTCCTCCTCAGTGTCCGCTCTCATCTGCTGCTCCTTCCTCCTCAGTTTCGCTCTCTCTCTGTCCTCATCCTCCTCAGTGTACCTCTCTCTCTGTGCGCTCCTCCTACTCCTCCGTGGTCGCTCTCACTGCTGCGCCTCCCCTCCTCAGTTTCCGCTCTCTCTGCTCGCCTACTCCTCCTCCTCAGAGTCGCTCTCTCATCTCTGCTCCTCCTCCCTCCCAGTGTCGCTCTCTCTGCTGCTGCTCCTCCCCCTCCTCAGTGTCGCTCTCCTCTCTCTGCTGATCCTTCCTCCTCCTCCTCAGTGTCGCTCTCTCTGCTGCTAGCTCCTCCTCCTCCTCGCTCAGTGGTCGCTCTCTGCAGCTCCCTGCCTCCTCCTCCTCAGGTCGCCTCTGCTGACTCACTCCTCCTCCTCCTCCACAGTGTCGCTCTCTCTGCTCCTCCTGCCTCCTCCTCCTCCTCAGTGTCGCTCTCTTTGCTCCTCCTCCTCCTCAGTCCTCTCTCTGCTGCTTCCTCCTCCTCCGTGTCGCTCTCTCTGCTGCTCCCCTCCTCCTCCTCCTCAGTGTCGCTCTCTCTGCTGCTCCTCCTCCTCCCCTCCACCCGAGTCGCTCTCCCATCCTCTGATGCCTCCACCCTCCTCCGGTCGCTCTCATTGCTGCTGCACCTTCCTCTCCGTGTCGCTCTCCCTGCTGCTCCTCCTCCTCCGTGTCGCTCTCTCTGCTGCTCCTCCTCCTCCGTGTCGCTCTCTCTGCTGCTCCTCCTCCTCCTCAGTGTCGCTCTCTCTGCTCCTCCTCCTCCTCCTCCTCAGTGTCGCTCTCTCATCTCGCTGCTCCTCCCTCCGCCTCCACAGTGGTCCGCTCTCATCTGCTCCTCCTCCTCCCTCCTCCTCAGTGTCGCTCTCTCTGCTCCTCCTCCTCCTCAGTGTCGCTCTCTCTCGTCCTCCTCCTCCTCCTCCTCCTCAGTGTCGCTCTCTTTGCCTCCTCCTCCTCCTCCTCCAGTGTCGCTCTCTCTGCTCCTCCTCCCTCCCTCAGTGCGCACTCCTTCTCTGCTCCTCCTCCTCCACCTCAGTGTCGCTCTCTCTGCTCCTCCTCCTCCACCTCAGTGTCGCTCTCTCTGCTCCTCCTCCTCCTCCGTGTCGCTCTCTCTGCTCTCTCCCCCCCTCTTTGTGCTCCTCTCTGTCCTCCTCCTCCTCCTCCTCCTTGTGGCTCTCTCTCCTCCTCCTCCTCCTCCGCCCTCTCTCTCCTCCTCCTCCTCCTCAGTGTCGCTCTCTCTGCTCCTCCTCCTCCTCCTCA
Organism: Phyllomedusa bahiana; assembly: GCA_025379985.1. Lineage (NCBI taxonomy): Eukaryota > Metazoa > Chordata > Amphibia > Anura > Hylidae > Phyllomedusa > Phyllomedusa bahiana. Next base: position 4,952 of record JAODAL010042058.1, read on the forward strand.
GTGTCGCTCTCTCTGCTCCTCCTCCTCCTCCTCCTCCTCAGTGTCGCTCTCTCTGCTCCTCCTCCTCCTCCTCCTCCTCAGTGTCGCTCTCTCTGCTCCTCCTCCTCCTCCTCCTCCTCAGTGTCGCTCTCTCTGCTGCTCCTCCTCCTCCTCAGTGTCGCTCTCTCTGCTGCTCCTCCTCCTCCTCCTCAGTGTCGCTCACCTCTGGCTGCTCCCTCCTCCTCTCCCCAGTGTCCCGCTCTCTCTTGCTTCCTCCAGCTCCTCCTCAGTGTCCTCTCTCTGCTGCCCCTCCCCTCCTCCTCATGTTCGCTCTCTCTGCTCCTCCTTCCTCCTCCTCCTCGCTCAGTGTCGCTCTCTCTGCTCCTCCACCTCCTCAGTGTCGCTCTCCTATCTGCCTGCTCCTCCACCTCCTCACCTCAGTGTCGCTCTCTCTGCTGCTCCTCCTCCTCCTCCTCCTCAGTGTCGCTCTCTCTGCTGCTCCTCCTCCTCCTCCTCCTCAGTGTCGCTCTCTCTGCTGCTCCTCCTCCTCCTCCTCCTCAGTGTCGCTCTCTCTGCTGCTCCTCCTCCTTCCGTGTCCTCTCATCTGCACGCTCTCCTCCTCCGTTCGCACTCTCTGCTTCTCCCACCTCCCGCCCTCCGTGTCGCTCTCTCTGCTGCTCCTCCTCCTCCGTGTCGCTCTCTCTGCTGCTCCTCCTCCTCCTCAGTGTCGCTCTCTCTGCTGCTCCTCCTCCTCCTCCTCCTCAGTGTCGCTCTCTCTGCTGCTCCTCCTCCTCCTCCTCAGTGTCGCTCTCTCTGCTCCTCCTCCTCCTCCTCCTCAGTGTCGCTCTCTCTGCTCCTCCTCCTCCTCAGTGTCGCTCTCTCTGCTCCTCCTCCTCCTCCTCCTCCTCAGTGTCGCTCTCTCTGCTCCTCCTCCTCCTCCTCCTCAGTGTCGCTCTCTCTGCTCCTCCTCCTCCTCAGTGTCGCTCTCTCTGCTCCTCCTCCTCCCATGCGCTTCTCTATCTGCTCCTCCTCCTCCTTCAAGTGTCGTCTCCTGCTCCTCCTCTCCTCCCCTGGGCTCTCCTCATGCTCCTCCTCCTTCCCTCCTTGTCGCCTCATCTGCTCCTCCTCCTCCACCGTCCTCCGAGTCGCTCACTCTGCTCCTCCTCCTCCTCATCTCTACCTCTGCTCACTCACCTCCTCCCACATCACTCAGTGTCACTTCTCTCTGCCCTCCTCCCCTCCACCTCAGTGTCCTCTCCATCTGCTCCCCTCCCTCCTCCTCCTCCTTCTGTGTCGCTCTCTCTCTCTCTGCTCCCACCTTCCTCCTCCTCCTCCTCCTCACTCTTCTTCTTCCTCCTCCTCCTCCACCTCCTCAGTGTCCTCTCTCTGCTCCTCCCTCCTCCCTCCTCAGTGTCGCTCACTCTGCTCCTCCACCTCCTCCTCCTCAGTGTCGCTACCTCTCTTCTTCCTCCTCCGACCTCCTCCTCCTCAGTGTCGCTCTCTCTGCTCCTCCTCCTCCTCCTCCTCCTCCTCTCTCTCTCTCCTCCTCCTCCTCCACCTCCTCAGTGTCGCTCTCTCTGCTCCTTCACCTCTTCCTCCTCCTCAGTGTCGCTCCCTCTCTGCCCTCCTCCTCCTCCTCCTCAATCTCGCTCTCTCTGCTTCTCCTCCTCCTCAGTGTCGCTCTCTCGCTCCTCCTCCTCCTCCTCCACCTCCTCCTCAATGACGCTCCCTCCTCTGCGTCCTCCTCCTCCTCCTACCTACTCCTCCTCTTGGTCGCTCTCTCTGCTCCTCCTCCTCCCCTCCTCCTCCTCCTCAGTGTCGCTCTCTTTGCCCCCTGCTCCTCATCCTCCTCCTCCTCAGTGTCGCTCTCTTTGCCCCCTGCTCCTCATCCTCCTCCTCCTCAGTGTCGCTCTCTTTGCCCCCTGCTCCTCATCCTCCTCCTCCTCAGTGTCGCTCTCATTGCCTCCCTCTCCTCATTCCTCCTCCTCCTCAGTGTCGCTCTCTTTGCCCCCTTCCTCCTCCTCCTCAGTGTCGCTCTCTTTGCCCCCTCCTCCTCCTCCTCAGTGTCGCTCTCTTTGCCCCCTGCTCCTCCTCCTCCTCAGTGTCGCTCTCTTTGCCCCCTGCTCCTCCTCCTCCTCAGTGTCGCTCTCTTTGCCCCCTTCCTCCTCCTCCTCCTCCTCCTCCTCAGTGTCGCTCTCTTTGCCCCCTTCCTCCTCCTCCTCCTCCTCCTCAGTGTCGCTCTCTTTGCCCCCTTCCTCCTCCTCCTCCTCCTCCTCCTCAGTGTCGCTCTCTTTGCCCCCTGCTCCTCCTCCTACTCCTCCTCCTCAGTGTCGCTCTCTTTGCCCCCCTGCTCCTTCCCCTCCTAGTCCTCCTCCTCAGTGTCTGCTCCTTTACCCCCATGCCTCCTCCTCCCCTCATGGTCGGCTCCTCTTTGCCACCTTCCTCCCCCTCCTCAGTGTCGCTCTCTTTGCCTCCTCCTCCTCCTCCTCCTCAGTGTCGCTCTCTTTGCCCCCTGCTCCTCCTCCTCCTCCTCAGTGTCGCTCTCTTTGCCCCCTGCTCCTCCTCCTCCTCCTCCTCAGTGTCGCTCTCTTTGCCCCCTGCTCCTCCTCCTCCTCCTCCTCAGTGTCGCTCTCTTTGCCCCCTGCTCCTCCTCCTCAGTGTCGCTCTCTTTGCCCCCTTCCTCCTCCTCCTCAGTGTCGCTCTCTTTGCCTCCTCCTCCTCCTCAGTGTCGCTCTCTTTGCCCCCTGCTCCTCCTCCTCAGTGTCGCTCTCTTTGCCTCCTCCTCCTCCTCAGTGTCGCTCTCTTTGCCCCCTCCTCCTCCTCAGTGTCGCTCTCTTTGCCCCCTGCTCCTCCTCCTCCTCCACATGGTCCTCATCTTTTGCCCCCTTCCTCCTCCTCCCCCCTCCTCACTCCTCTCCGTGTCGCTCTCTTTGCCCCCTCCTCCTCCTCCTCTCTCCTCCTCAGTGTCGCTCTCTTTGCTGTTTGCCTCCCTCCACCTCCCCACCTCAGTTTCGCTCTCTTTGCCCCCTTCCTACCTCCTACTCCTCCTCCTCATGGCGCTCTACTTTGCCCCCCTCCTCCACCTCTCCTCCTCCCAGTGTCGCCTCACTTTTGGCTCCTGATCCTCCTCCTACTCCTCCTCCTCAGTGTCGCTCTCTTTGCCCCCTCCTCCTCTATCCTCCTCCTCCTCAGTGTCGCTCTCTATGCCCCCTTCCTCCTCCTCCTACTCCTCATGTCCTCTTTGCCCCCCTTCCTCCTCCTCCGCCTCCTTCCTCAGGTATCTCTCTCATCTGCCTCTTCCTCCTCCTCCTCCTCCTCAGGTGTCGCACTCTTGCCCCCTTCCTCCTCCTCCTCCTCCGTACTCCCCAGTGTCGCTCTCTTTGCCCCCTTCCCCTCCTCCTCCTCCTCATGATCGCTCTCTTTTGCCTTGCCCCCTTCCTCCTCCCCTCCTCAGTGTCGCTCTCTTTGCCCCCGTCCCCCCTCCTCCTCCTCCTCCTCCTCCTCCTCAGTGTCGCTCTCTTTGCTCTTTGTTGCGCCCCTTCCCTCTCCTCCCCCTCCTCCAGTTTTCGCTCACATTGCCCCCCTTCCTCCTCCTCCTCCTCCTCAAGTTCGCTCTCTTTGCCCCCTTCTCCTCCTCACCTCCTCAAGTTCGCTACTCTTTGCCCCCTCGCTCCTCCTCCTATCCTCCTCATGTCACGCTCTCTTTTGCCCCTGCTCCTCCCCTCCTCATCAGTGTCGCTCTCTTTTGCCCCCTGCCCTCCTCTCCCCTCAGTGTCGCATTCCTTTCGCTCTCCCTGCTCCTCCCCTCCTCCTCCTCAGTGTCGCTCTCTTTTGCCCCCTCCCCCTCCTCCTCCTCAGTGTCGCTCTCTTTGCCCACCAGCTTCCTCCCTCCTCCTCTCAGTGGTCGCGCGTCTTTGTCCCTCCTGAACCTCCTCCTCCTCCTCTGTGTCGCTCTCTTGCCCCCTGCTCCTCTCCTCATGGTGCTCTCATTTGCCCCCTGCTCCTCCTCCTCAGTGTCGCTCTCTTTGCCCCCTGCTCCTCCTCCTCAGTGTCGCTCTCTTTGCCCCCTGCTCCTCCTCCTCAGTGTCGCTCTCTTTGCCCCCTGCTCCTCCTCCTCAGTGTCGCTCTCTCTGCTCCTCCTCCTCCTCCTCCTCAGTGTCGCTCTCTCTGCTCCTCCTCCTCCTCCGTCATATGACGCTACTCGGCCTGCTCCTCCTCCTCCTCCCAGTGTCGCTCTCTCTGCCCTCCTCCTCCTCCTCCTCAGTGTCGCTCTCTTTGCCTCCTCCTCAGTGTCGCTCTGTTTGCCTCCTCCTCCTCCTCAGTGTCGCTCTCTGCTCCTCCTCCTCCTCCTCCTCCTCAGTGTCGCTCTCTCTGCTCCTCCTCCTCCACCTCATGTCCCCTCTCTGCTCCTACCCTCTCTCCTCCTCATTGACGCTCACTCGCTCCTCCTCCTCCTCAGTGTCGCTCTCTCTGCTCCTCCTCCTCCTCAGTGTCGCTCTCTCTGCCTCCTCCTCCTCCTCAGTGTCGCTCTCTCTGCGCTCCTCCACCACCTCATCAGTGTCGACTCACTCTCCTTCCTCCTCCTCCTCCACCACCTCCACCTCGTGTCGCTCTCTCTTCCTGCTCCTCCTCCTCCACAGTGTCGCTCTCTCTGCTCCTCCTCCTCCTCTTCCTCAGTGTCGCTCTCTCTGGCTCCTCCTCCTCCTCCCTCCTCAGTGTCGCTCTCTCTGCTGCTCCTCCTCAGTGTCGCTCTCTCTGCTTCCTCCTCCCATTGTCGCTCTCTCTGCTGCTCCACCTCATCCTCCACAGTTGTCCGATCTCTCATCCTCTCCACCTCCTCCTCCACCACATGTCGCTCTCTCTGCTCTCCTCCTCCTCAGTGTCGCTCTCTCTTGCTCCTCCTCCTCCTGAGTGTCGCTCTCTCATGCTCCTCCCCTCCTCAGTGTCCCGCTCTCCTCTGCCTACCTCCTCCTCCTCCCGAGACGCTCTCTGTGCCTCTCCTCCTCCTCAGAGCGCTCCTTCAGCTCCTCCCTCCTCCCCGTGTCGCTCTCTCTGCTCCTCCTCCTCCTCCTGTGTCGCTCTCTCTGCTCCTCCTCCTCCTCCGTGTCGCTCTCTCTGCTCCTCCTCCTCCTCCTCTGTGTCGCTCTCTTTGCCCTCTGCTCCTCCTCCTCCTCAGGCTCTCTCTGCTCCTCTCCTCCTCCTCAGTGTCGCTCTCTCGCTCCTCCTCCTCCTCCCTCCCTCCTCAGTGCGCCTCTCTGCTCTCCTCCACCACCTCACTCCTCATGTTCGCTCTCTCCTGCTCCACCTCTCCTCCTCCTCCCTCAGTGTCGCTCTCTCTGCTTCCTCCTCCTCTCCTCCTCCTCAGTGCGCTCTCCTCTGCTCCCTCCACCTCCTCCCCTCATAGTTCGCTCTCTCCTGCTCCTCCTCCTCCTCCTCCCCTCAGTGTCGCTCTCTCTGCTCCTCCTCCTCCTCCTCAGTGTCGCTCTCTCTGCTCCTCCTCCACCTCCTCCCGCCCCAGTGTCGCGCTCTCTGTCGCTCCTCCCTCCTCCTCCTCCTCCTCATGTCATATCCCCGGTCTTATCCCCTGCTCCTCCTCCTCCTCCTCGCACCTCAGTGTCGCACTCACTGCACCTCCTCCTCCTCCACCTCCTCAGTGTCGCTCTCTGTGCTCCTCCTCCTCCCCTCCTCCTGCTGCAGCGGCCCGCCCTCTCTCTCCTCCTCCTCCTCCTCCTCCTCCAGTCATCGCTCTCTCTGCTTCTCCTCCACCTACTCCTCAGTGTCGCTCTCTCCCCCCACCTCCTCTCTCCTCCTCCTCCTCCTCCTCAGTGTCGCTCTCTCTGCTCCTCCTCCTCCTCAGTGTCGCTCTCTCTGCTGCTCCTCCTCCTCCTCCTCCTCCTCAGTGTCGCTCTCTCTGCTCCTCCTCCTCCTCCTCCTCAGTGTCGCTCTCTCTGCTGCTCCTCCTCCTCCTCCTCCTCAGTGTCGCTCTCTCTGCTCCTCCTCCTCCTCCTCCTCAGTGTCGCTCTCTCTGCTCCTCCTCCTCCTCCTCCTCCTCCTCAGTGTCGCTCTCTCTGCTCCTCCTCCTCTCCTCCTCCTCCTCAGTGTCGCTCTCTCCTGCTTCCTCCTCCTCCTCCTCCTCCTCCTATTTCGCTTCTCCTCCTCCTCCTCCCACTCTCCTTAAGTGTCGCTCTCTCTGCTCCTCCTCCTACTCCTCCTCCTCAGTGTCGCTCTCTTTGCCCCCTGCTCCTCCTCCTCCTCCTCAGTGTCGCTCTCTCCCCCTGCTCCTCCTCCTCCTCCTCAGTGTCGCTCTCTCTGCTCCTCCTCCTCCTCCTCCTCAGTGTCGCTCTCTTTGCCCCCTTCCTCCTCCTCCTCCTCAGTGTCGCTCTCTTTGCCCCCTGCTCCCCTGCCCTCCTCCTCACTCTCAGTGTCCCGCCTCTCAGGCCGGCCCCCTCCTGATCCTCCTCCTCATCAGTCCGCGTCTCTTTCCCCCTGACCTCCTCCTCCACCCTCCTCCACATGTCGCTCACTTTTGCCGCCCTGCCCTCCTCCTCCTCCTCCTCCTCAGTATCGCTCTCTTTGCCGCCTCCTCCTCCTCCTCCTCCTCAGTGTCGCTCTCTTTGCCTCCTCCTCCTCCTCAGTGTCGCTCTCTTTGCCGCCTCCTCCTCCTCCTCCTCCTCCTCCTCAGTGTCGCTCTCTTCTGCTCCTCCTCCTCCTCCTTCAGAGTCCTCCTCTTGCCCCTTCCTCCTCCTCCTCCTCCCTCAGTGTCCGCTCATCATTTGTTGTTGCCCCCTTCCTCCTCCTCCTCCTCCTCAGTGTCGCTCTCTTTGCCCCCTTCCTCCTCCTCCTCCTCCTCAGTGTCGCTCTCTTTGCCCCCTTCCTCCTCCTCCTCCTCCTCCTCAGTGTCGCTCTCTTTGCCCCCTTCCTCCTCCTCCTCCTCCTCAGTGTCGCTCTCTTTGCCCCCTTCCTCCTCCTCCTCCTCATGGTCCGCTCACTTTGCCCCCTTCCTCCTCCCTCCTCCTCCTCCTCAGTGGTCCTGCACCTTTGCCCCCTTCCTCCCCACTCCTCCTCCTCATGCGCTCTCTTTGCCCCCTTCCTCCATCCTCCCCTCCTCCTCAATCCTCCTCCTCCTCATGTCGCTCTCTTTGCCCCATTCCTCCTCCTCCTCCTCACCTCCTCCTCCTCCTCATGTCGCTCCTTTGCCCCCTTCCTCCTCCTCCTCAGTGTCGCTCTCTTTGCCCCCTTCCTCCATCTCTCCTCCTCCTCCTCCCAGTGTCGCTCTCTTTGGCCCCCCTCCTCCCTCCTCCTCAGTGTCGCTCTCTTTGCCCCCTGCTCCTCCTCCTCAGTGTCGCGCTCTCTCCTTGGCCCCTTCCCCTCCCTCCACCTCCTCATGTCCCGCTCTCTTTGCCCCCTTCGCTCCTCCTCCTCCTCATATCGCTCTCTTTGCCTCCTCCTCCTTCTCCTCAGTATCGCTCTCTTTGCCCCCCTTCCTCCTCCTCCTCCTCAGTATCGCTCTCTTTGCGCCGTCCTCCTCCTCCTCCTCAGTGTCACTGTCTTTGCCCCCTTCCTCCTCCTCCTCCTCCTCAGTGTCGCTCTCTTTGCCCCCTTCCTCCATCTCCTCCTCCTCCTCAGTGTCGCTCTCTTTGCCCCCTTCCTCCTCCTCCTCCTCCTCCTCCTCCTCAGTGTCGCTCTCTTTGCCCCCTTCCTCCTCCTCCTCCTCAGTGTCGCTCTCTTTGCCTCCTCCTCCTCCTCCTCCTCCTCAGTGTCGCTCTCTTTGCCTCCTCCTCCTCCTCAGTGTCGCTCTCTTTGCCCCCTTCCTCCTCCTCCTCCTCAGTGTCACTGTCTTTGCCCCCCTTCCTCCTCCTCCTCCTCCTCAGTATCGCTCTCTTTGCCCCCTTCCTCCTCCTCCTCCTCCTCCATATCGCTCTCTTCTCTCTTTGCCCCCTTCCTCCTCCTCCTCCTCCTCCTCCTCAGTGTCGCTCTCTTTGCCCCCTCCTCCTCCTCAGTATCGCTCTCTTTGCCTCCTCCTCCTCCTCAGTATCGCTCTCTTTGCCTCCTCCTCCTCCTCCTCCTCAGTATCGCTCTCTTTGCCTCCTCCTCCTCAGTATCGCTCTCTTTGCCTCCTCCTCCTCCTCCTCCTCAGTGTCGCTCTCTTTGCCCCCTTCTCCTCCTCCTCCTCTCAGTTCGCTCCTTTGCCCCCTTCCTCCTCCTCCTCCTCCTCCTCCTCAGTGTCGCTCTCTTTGCCCCGTCCTCCTCCTCCTCCTCAGTGTCGCTCTCTTCGCTCACATGACCCCTTTTGTCTCCTGCAGGTTATGGAGCTGGAGGATATCCTAATGCTGGAGGTAATACCATAATCCTTTACTCCGGCCACTGACCAGGGACTCTTTGGGGGCAGTGTATTCTCCCCAATACTTATACATAGATATATGAGCCCAAATCATCCCCTGAGGGTCCTCGCGCCCCCAATACTCGGAGGTGACCACAGGGGCCACAGACAAAGGGGCAAATACCCTATGCGTGATGGGAGAGGGGGCTCCGGAGGTGACACCAGAGGACAAAAGACCGCACCAACGTTATAAAGGTGACATCACTGATCCAATCTGCTCAGGGGCCCCCACCATCTAGATCGGGCCCGCAGTCTCCATGTTGGGGAGCGTCCACACGGGAAGGGTTTTCAGTCGGTTTTTCAAATGGTTTTCGGATCTGAACACAGACGGTCAACCCTCCCCATAGACATCAATAGAGAATCCGAGCTATGGTCTAGACAGCTCGGGTTTTCTGACCATCAAACCATCAAAAAATCTCATAACATGCTCATCCCCCTGCCCGGATACTGTGCAGTGTTTAGAGGGATGGACGAATCTGCAAACCCGGGCAAAAACCCCTGGGTTTCCCAAAATTAAAACCACCTTTTTGGGTGGCCCCCCCCAAAAAACCAACTGGTTTGGGGGCCCAAAACACCTCCCCTTGGGGGCCCCAAGGAAACAACTCCACTGGGTGGGCCCAAGGAATCAACTCCACTGGTGGGCCCAAGGAATCAACTCCACTGGTGGGCCCCAAGGAATCAACTCCACTGGGTGGGCCCCAAGGAATCAACTCCACTGGGTGGGCCCCAAGGAATCAACTGCACTGGTGGGGCCCAAGGAATCAACTCCACTGGTGGGGCCCAAGGAATCAACTCCACTGGTGGGGCCCAAGGAATCAACTCCACTGGTGGGGCCCAAGGAATAAACTCCACTGGTGGCCCCAAGAAAACAACTCCACTGGGGGGCCCCAATGAATCAACTCCACTGGTGGGCCCCAAGAATCAACTCCACTGGTGGGCCCCAAGAATCAACTCCACTGGTTGGCCCTACACTGCCCTACAGTCGGTGTGTTACATGGGGAGGAGTATTTATGCCCGCTCCCTGGTGGTCTCTGAGGCTGCCCCGATACCTATTGCGGCTCTGCTAATATTTGGGGGTCCCACTGTGGCCCCAGATCTGTCATGTGGTTTGTAAGGTGTTTGGGCGCAAACTGTTTTGTAGCCCATGTTGCCCCACAATGCTCTCCAATCACCTTCCTGTGTCTCAAATTACTCCTCCTTTCTTTAGGATACGGGAACGGAGCGGCCGGGTACCCGAGTAACATCGCCCAACAAGGTATTGGTGCTCTGAGGGACTCTATTGTACATGGGGGGGGGACAGTGGTCCTAGATACATGGAGGGGTCCTGCTGTACATGGGGATACACTGGTCCTGGATACACAGAGGGGGCACAGATCTACATGGGGATACACTGGTCCTGGATACAGAGGGGGCACAACTCTACATGGGGATACAATGGCTCTGGAAACACAGGAGGGGCACAGCTATATATGGGGGTACACCGGCCCTGGATACACAGGAGGGCACAGCTCTACATGGGGGTACACCGGCCCTGGATACACAGAGGGGGCACAGCTCTACATGACGGTACACCGGTCCTGGATACACAGAGGGGCACAGCTCTATATGGGGGTACACCGGTCGTGGGTACACAGAGGGGGCACAGCTGTATAAGTGGGTACACCAGTCATGGATACACAGAGGGGGTACAGCTCTATATGGGGGTACACCGGTCTTGGATACACAGAGGGGGCACAGCTTTATATGTGGGTACACCAGTCTTGGATACACAGAGGGGGTACAGCTCTATATGTGGGTACACCGGCCCTGGATACACAGAGGGGGTACAGCTCTACATGTGGATACACTGGTCTTGGATACACAGAGGGGGGCACAGCTCTACATGGGGGCACACCGGTCCTAGATACACAGAAGGGGCACAGCTCTATATGGGGGCACACCGGTCCTAGATACACAGAAGGGGCACAGCTCTATATGGGGGTACACCGGTCCTAGATACACAGAAGGGGCACAGCTCTATATGGGGGTACACCGGTCCTAGATACACAGAAGGGGCACAGCTCTATATGGGGGTACACTTTCTGGATACACAGAAGGGGGCACAGCTCTATATGGGGGTACACCGGCCCTGGATACACAGGAGGGGCACAGCTCTACATGGGGGTACACCGGTCTTGGATACACAGGAGGGGCACAGCTCTACATGGGGGTACACCGGTCCTGGATCCACAGAGGGGGGCACAGCTCTATATGGGGGTACACCGGTCCTAGATACACCGAAGGGGGCACAGCTCTATATGGGGGTACACCGGCCCTGGATACACAGGAGGGGCACAGCTCTACATGGGGGTACACCGGTCTTGGATACACAGGAGGGGCACAGCTCTACAGTCGGGATACAAGGGAATCTTGGGTACACTTGGATACACAAGGGGCACAGCTCTATATGGGGATACACCGGTCCTGGATACACAGAGAGGGCACAGCTCTATATGGGGGTACACTGGTCCTGGATACACAGAGGGGCACAGCTCTATATGGGGGTACACCGGTCTTGGATACACAGAGGGGCACAGCTCTATATGTGGGGCACCAGTCCAGGGGGACACAAGGGGGTACAGCTCTATATGGGGGTACACCAGCCTTGGATACACAGAGGGGGTACAGCTCTACATGGGGATACACCGGTCCTGGATACACAGAGGGGGCACAGCTCTACATGGGGGTACACTAGTCTTGGATACACAGAGGGGGCACAGCTCTACATGAGGGCACACCGGCCCTGGATACACAGAAGGGGCACAGCTCTACATGAGGGCACACCGGTCCTAGATACACAGAAGGGGCACAGCTCTATATGGGGCTACCCTGGTCCTGGATACACAGAAGGGGGCACAGCTCTATATGTGGGTACACCGGCCCTGAATGCACAGGAGGGGCACAGCTCTACATGGGAGTACTGTACCCCATGTTGGCCCCCAATGCTCTCCTATTACCTTCCTGTGTCTCAAGTTACTCATCCTTTCTTTAGGATACCGGAACGGAGCGGCCGGGTACCCGAGTAACATCGCCCAACAAGGTAATGGTGCTTTCAGAGTCCCTATTGTACATGGGGATACACCGGTCCTGGTTACACAGAGGGGGCACAGCTCAACATGTGGATACACTGGTCTTGGATACACAGAGGGGGCACAGCTCTACATGAGGGCACACCGGTCCTAGATACACAGAAGGGGCACAGCTCTATATGGGGGTACACTGGTCCTGGATACACAGAAGGGGGCACAGCTCTATATGGGGTACACCGACCCTGGATACACAGAGGGGCCACAGCTCTATATGGGGGTACACCGGCCCTGGATACACAGAGGGGGCACAGCTCTAGATGAGGGTACACCGGTCCAGGTCACACTGGTCCTGGGGGCACAGCTCTACATAGGGTACCCCCAACCCGGCCCGCTGGCACACTGGTCCTGGGGGCACAGCTCTACATGAGGGTACACCGGTCCTGGTCACAGTGGTCCTGGTCCTAGGGGCACAGCTCTATATGGGGGTACACCGGCCCGGGTCACACTGGTCCTGGGGGGCACAGCTCTACATGAGGGTACACCGGTCCTGGTCACACCGGTCCTGGGGGCACAGTTTGTATAATTTAGGTATTGGTGTCATTTATTTTTATTTTTTTCCTCAGGTTATGGAGGAAAACCCCCCAAGTCAGGTAAGAGAAGTTGTGGCCCCCGGGCCCTTGGTACTCCGTTCTCATGGTCACCAGTTTGCTGTATAATTGATGTTCCCTCCTGACTTTTCTTCCTCCTCTCGCAGGATACGGAGCCGGAAATTATCCCCAGTTTAGGGCCCAGACAGGTAACGGCCCCCACCCTCAACTTCCTGTGCCTCGACCGCCATCCCCAACCCGTTCTGTGCCCCCTCTGACCATCCCCTCCACTCATCATGTGTCTGCTCTGCCCTCCACCCTGTCTTGTGCCCCATCTGACCCCCACCTCCACTCTTAATGTGTCCCCTCCACCCCCCAACCCATCGTATGCCCCCTTCATTCATGCTACATTGTCTAATGTCTACAGGATATGGAGCTGGGAATTATCCGCAGTACGGAGAACAAGCAGCAGGTGGGTCGATGGTTACAGTATTTCTCGCTGTGGCCCCCCCTATTTGGACCCTCATCCTTGTGCCCTCTTCCTCTTGAGACCCCTATCTCTCTGTGGCCCTCTTCCCCTTTGACCCTACTTTCCTTGTGCACTCTTCCACTGTAACCCCCTACTCTCTGTGGCCCTCTTCCATCTTGTAGACCGCCTCTCTTGCCCTCTCCTCTTTGGCCCTCTTCTCTATCCCCTCATATTTTGGACCCTCTTTCTCTCTATGGCCTCTTCCAATCTTGTGGGCCCTCTTTCTTTCTATGTTGCGGACTTCCTCTGTGGCCCTCTTCCATCTTGTGGACTCTTTCTCTCTCTGGCCCTCTTCCATCTTGTGGACTCTTTCTCTCTGTGTCCCCCTTTGTGGACCCTCTTTCTCTCTGTGGCCCTCTTCCATCTTGTGGACCCTCTTTCTCTTTACGTTCCTCTTCCATATTGTGGACCCTCTTTTTCTTTGTGGCCCTCTTTCATCTTGTGGACCTTTTTCTCTCTGTGGCCCTCTTCCATATTTTGGACCCTCTTTCTCTCTCTGGCCTCTTCCAATCTTGTAGGCCCTCTTTCTTTCTATGTTGCGGACTTCCTCTGTGGCCCTCTTCCATCTTGTGGACTCTTTCTCTCTCTGGCCCTCTTCCATATTTTGGACCCTCTTTCTCTCTATGGCCTCTATCAATCTTGTGGGCCCTATTTCTTTCTATGTTGCGGACTTCATTTGTGGCCCTCCTACATTTTGTGAGGCCTCATTCTCTCGTTGCCCCTCTTCCATCTTGTGGACTCTTTCTCTCTATGGTCCTCTTCCATCTTGTGGACTCTTTCTCTCTATGGCCCTCTTCCATCTTGTGGACCCTCTATCTCTCTATTGCCCTCTTCCATGTTGTGGACCCTCTTTCTCTCTATGGCCTCTTTCAATCTTGTGGGCCCTCTTTCTCTCCATGGCCCCCTCCATCTTGTGGACCCTCTTTCTGTCTTTGGTCCCCTTCTATTTTGTGGACTCCCTCTGTGGCACTCTTCCACTGTTTGGGCCATGTTTCTCTTTATAGCCCTCTTCCATCTTGTGGACCCTCTTTCTCTCTGTGGCCCTCTTCCATCTTGTGTACCCTCTATCTCTCTGTGGCCCTCTTCCATCTTGTGGACCCTCTTTCTCTTTACGTTCCTCTTCCATCTTGTGGACCCTCTATCTCTCTGTGGCCCTCTTCCATCTTGTGGACCCTTTTTCTCTCTGTCGCCCTCTTTCATCTTGTGGACTCTTGATCTCTGTGGCCCTCTTCCATCTTGTGGACCCTCTTTCTCTTTATGCCCTCTTCCATCTTGTAGACCCCCTATCTCTCTGTGGCCCTCTTCCATCTTGTAGACCCTCTATCTCTCTGTGGCCCTCTTCCATCTTGTGGACTCTCTTTTTCTCTGTGGCCCTCTTCCATCTTGTGGAACCTATATCTCTCTATGGCCCCTTCCATCTTGTAGTCCCTCTATCTCTCTGTGGCCCTCTTTCATCTTGTGGACCCTCTTTCTCTCTGTGGCCCTCCTCCATCTTGTGGACCCTCTTTTTCTCTCTGGCCCTCTTCCATCTTGTGGACCCTCTTTCTCTCTGTGGCCCTCTTCCATCTTGTGGGCCCTCTTTCTCTCTGTGGCCCTCTTCCATCTTGTGGACCCTCTTTCAATCTGTGGCCCTATTCCATCTTGTGGACCCTCTTTCTCTCTGTGTCCCCCTTCCATCTTGTGGACTCTCTTTTTCTCTCTGTGGCCCTCTTCCATCTTGTGGACCCACCTTTCTCTTTACGTTCCTCTTCCATCTTGTGGACCCTTTTCTCTCTGTGGCCCTCTTTCATCTTGTGGACCCTCTTTCTCTCTCTGGTCCTCTTCCATCTTGTGGACCCTCTTTCTCTCTATGGTCCTCTTCCATCTTGTAGACCCTCTATCTCTCTGTGGCCCTCTTCCATCTTGTGGACCCACTTTCTCTTTGTGGCCCCCTTCCATCTTGTGGACTCTCTTTCTCTCTGTGGCCCTCTTCCATCTTGTGGACCCTCTATCTCTCTGTGGCCCTCTTCCATCTTGTGGACCCTCTTTCTCTTTATGCTCCTCTTCCATCTTGTGGACCCTCTTTCTCTCTATGGCCCTCTTCCATCTTGTGGATCCTCTCTATGGCCCCCTTTCATCTTGTAGACCCTATATCTCTCTGTGGCCCTCTTCCATCTTGTGGACCCTCTTTCTCTTTACGTTCCTCTTCCATATTGTGGACCCTCTTTTTCTTTGTGGCCCTCTTCCATCTTGTGGACGCTCTTTCTATCTGTGTCCCTCTTCCATCTTGTTGTCCCTCTCTCTCTATGGCCCCCTTTCATCTTGTAGACCCTATATCTCTCTATGGCCCTCTTCCATCTTGTGGACCCTATATCTCTCTATGGCCCCTTCCATCTTGTAGACCCTCTATCTCTCTGTGGCCCTCTTCCATCTTGTAGACCCCCTATCTCTCTGTGGCCCTCTTCCATCTTGTGGACCCTCTTTCTCTCTATGGCCCTCTTCCATCTAGTGGACACTCTATCTCTCTATGGCCCCGTTCCATCTGGACCCTCTACTCTCGTGGCCCTCTTCCATCTTGGGACCCTTTTTTCCTTTACTTCCTCTCCATATTTGGGACCCTCTTTTTCTTTGTGCCCCCTTCCATCTTGGGCCCTTTTTCCCTCTTATGGCCCTCTTACATCTTGTGGACCCTCTTTCTCTCTATGGCCCCCTTCCATCTTGTAGACCCACCTTTCTCTTTACGTCCCTCTTCCACTGGTTTTCATTACATCTCGTTGATCTTGATTTTTCATCTTTAGGATATGGAGCCGGAACTCCCTAAATTTTGGACCCCAAAAGCTGTTATCACTTCAACTCCACGATCTCTCCCTCTTTGGGAAAATGATACTTTATTTTCAATTAAAACACCCTCCCCTCTGCTCCTTTTTTCAGGCTACGGGAACGGTGCTGGCCTGTACCCCAACAACGGTGCTGGCCTGTACCCCAGTGCCCTCCAACAGCAAGGTACCAATCTACCAGTAGAATAGACCAGTCCCCAGCACCTCCCCATAAATAGGCAGCTCCAGTAGGGGTGAAAAAGTCACTAACAAAACGCTGCCATAATATCGGGGAAAGGAAACCGGGGACAAGCTGAATGTTTTTTGGGACAAGTCAGCAGGTGGGGGGCGGAGGAGAGATCAGGAATCACAGGAGCACGGATGGCAGAGTGATCAAAGAACAAGATGGTCAAGAGGGGCAAAACATCGGGGAGCAAAATAATCAGGGGTTAAAAAGTTAGGAGCTCGGGGATGGGGGTACAGAGCCCCCCTACCTCTGGTTTAAAAGATATGGAGATGATGGGGTAAAAGTGCCTAACCGTTTACAAGGAAGGGAAACAGGTTGATTTAATGTTTTTCGGTTAGGAGAAAAACAATCTAAAGCAGGGAGCCCCATCGCGGGCCCCCGTTTTCCCCCTTGCCCCCCGGGAGCCCCCCATTACAATGGGGGCACCCTCTTGGAGGAGGGGCGGTTCGGGACTTTCTTGCAGATAATGGGGCAGATATATCTGTCTAAGTTTCGTGTAAGCCCAGTCGGACGCGGCGCCACCTTTATCATAGCGCTCATAAATCTGCCGCGCGCTGGAGCCGGCCATTGTGACTTTGCACCATTTTTCTGTTGGCTTAATTCACACCACTAACTGCCAAGGTCGGGTCCTTTCCGCCGCACGAGACACAGAAGTGTCTGGAAACAAATCGTAAATGTGGTGTAAAGTGCGGGCGATGTGATTTGTGGTGCAACTTGTACCGGAATTCTGGAGCAACCTTGATAGATGCCCCAAGGCGTTGCCAGCGTCTCCCTCTCCACGGCCTGCAGTAGCCATAATAACATGGCGCTGGTGGACGCGGCGCGGTCTCATGTCCTCTCCTCCTTTATAGGTTATGGAGCCGGAAATTACCAGAACGGCGCCCAAAGAGGTAACGACCCCTCCAGCATCCTGGTGTTATAACCTCTCAACCAGAGAGAGATGTCCCAAGACCTCTCTTTCTTCATCCTTCCTTCTCCTCCTGCTTCTTCTTCTTCATCATCCTAACTCCCGCTTCTTCAACTTCCTTCTCGTTCTTCAGCTTTCCTCCTGCTTTTTCTTATCCTTCATCATCATCCTTCCTTCTCCTGCTTCTCCTCCTTCATTATCCTTCCTCTTCCTTTTGCTCCTTCTCCTTCTTCATCCTTTTTCCTCCTACAGCTTCTTCACCTTCTTCATCCAACCTCCTCCTGCTTCTCCTCCTCCTTCTTCTTCTTCATCCAACCTCCTCCTGCTTCTCCTCCTGCTTCTTCTTCTTCATCCAACCTCCTCCTGCTTCTCCTCCTGCTTCTTCTTCTTCATCCAACCTCCTCCTGCTTCTCCTCCTTCTCTTCTTCATCCCCCTCCTCCTCCCTTCTCTCCTCCTTCTTCTTCTTCATCCAACCTCCTCCTGCTTCTCCTCCTTCTTCTTATTCATCCTACCTCCTCCTGCTTCTCCTCCTTTTTCTTCTTCATCCATTCTCCTCCTCCTGCTTCTCCTCCTTTTTCTTCTTCATCCATTCTCCTCCTCCTCTTTCTTCATCCATCCTCTTCCTCCTGTTTTTTCACGTTCCACATTCTTCTTCTTCACCTTCTTCATGCTTCCTTCTTCCTCATCATCCTTCCTTCCCCTCCTTCTTCATCCTTTCTTCTCTTCCTGCTTTTTCTTCATCCTCCTCCTCCTTCCTCATCCTTCCATCTCTTTCCGCTTGTTCTTCTTCAACATTCTTCTCCTCTTCCTTCTTCCTTCTCCTCATTCTTCATGCTTCTCCTGCTTCTTCAATCTTCTTCTTCTCGTGCTTGCTTCCTTCCTTCCTTCCTTCTCCTCCTTCCTCCTCTCCTTCTTCATCCTTCCTCCTCCTCTTCTTCATCCTTCCTCCTCCTCTTCTTCATCCTTCCTCCTCCTCTTCTTCATCCTTCCTCCTCCTCTTCTTCATCCTTCCTCCTCCTCTTCTTCATCCTTCCTCCTCCTCTTCTTCATCCTTCCTCCTCCTCTTCTTCATCCTTCCTCCTCCTCTTCTTCATCCTTCCTCCTCCTTCTTCATCCTTCTCCCCCTGCTTCTTCTTTACCCTTCCTTTTCCTCCTCCTACCTCATCCTTCCTTCCTTCTCCTCCCTTGTCTTCTGCCTCTTCATCATCCATCCTTCTCCTCCTGCTTCTTTATCCTTTCTTCTCCTCTTCCTTCTTCATCATCCTTCTTTATCTTTCTTCCTGCAGCTTTTGACATTTACATTTCTTCATAAACTCTTTTTCAGGATACAGAGGTGGATATGGGGGATATCCCAGCAATTTACAGCAGCAAGGTGAGTGACGCCCCGGTACCACAAGGGCCTCCATAGTGACCGCTCATCCATACGGGGGTCCCAGGGACTTTTCTATGTCTGTATTTCCACATTTTATTATGCACAGTGTAATACACACAATAACCACAAGGGGGTCCCAGTTATCTGCATCTACTGTACATGAACAGGCGCATGGCACATACCCCACGTGTCTATGCCCAAATGTCTAGTGCGTATTAGTGACCCCAACCTGTTTATCTTCTAGGAAAAGCAGGAAAATCACCTAAAGCAGGTATGTAAAACCTTCTCCCGTGAAACCACGCAAGAGTATAACTGTATGGCAGCATGAAGATGGCTGAGGGTCTTGGGAGGTTGATGGTCTGTTGGGTAGAGGTGCCAGGAAACTGAGGATATTGAGGGATTGATGGTCTGTTGGGTAGAGGTGCCAGGAAACTGAGGATATTAAGGGATTGATGGTCTACTTGTGTAGAGGTGCCATGAGTCTGAGGGTCTTGGTGTAAGGGATGCCTTAGTCTCGCACTGGCTTACCTCGCCTAAGCAAGGCAACTGCCCTGAAAATGAGGTTGTACCTAGTAAAATGTGTGACAGACAAACACGGAAGAGACGCCACAGAAGTACCGAAGGACAGAACGGGAGAGGAACCAGAAAGACAAGTCAGAACCAGCAAAACCACACAGCTGAGCAAACAGACAGCCAGGACACAAGAAGCAATCACCAGCAGGGCAGGCAGACAGGAAGAGGCAGGGATTGGCTGGAGTGCTTAACCCACTAAGCACCAAGCTGAACCCTGTCTGAGGTTGCAACAGAATCCTTAAAGGGCCAGTGGCGCAGTCCTGACACTTGGGAGGTAAATGGTCCAATTGGGTAGAGGTTCCATATGGCTGACGGTCTTGCCAGGTTGATGCTTCAGTTGGGTAGAGGTGCCAGGAGGCTGAGGGTCTTGGGAGGTAGATGGTCTGGTTGGGTAGAGGTGCCATGAGGCTGAGGGTCTTGGGAGGTTGATGGTCCAGTTGGGTAGAGGTGCCATGAGGCTGAGGGTCTCGGGAGGTTGATGGTCCAGTTGGGTAGAGGTGCCGTGAGGCTGAGGGTCTCGGGAGGTAGATGGTCTGGTTGTGTAGAGATGCCATAAGGCTGAGGGTCTTGGGAGGTAGATGGTCTGGTGGTGTAGATATGCCATGATGCTGAGGGTCTTGGGAGGTAGATGGTCTGGTGGTGTAGAGTTGCCATGAGGCTGAGGGTCTTGGGAGGTAGATGGTCTGGTTGTGTAGAGGTGCCATGAGGCTGAGGGTCTTGGGAGGTAGATGGTCTGGTGGTGTAGAGATGCCATGAGGCTGAGGGTCTTGGGAGGTAGATGGTCTGGTGGTGTAGATATGCCATGAGGCTGAGGGTCTTGGGAGGTAGATGGTCTGGTTGTGATAGCAGGTGCCATGAGGCTGAGGTCTGGGAGGTAGATGGTCTGGTTGTGTAGTTATGCCTTGAGGCTGTGGGTCTTGGGAGGTAGATGGTCTGGTTGTGTAGAGGTGCCATGAGGCTGAGGGTCTTGGGAGGTAGATGGTCTGGTGGTGTAGAGATGCCATGAGGCTGAGGGTCTTGGGAGGTAGATGGTCTGGTTGTGTAGAGATGCCATGAGGCTGAGGGTCTTTGGAGGATAATGGTCTGAAATATGTCCCCTTCATCTTGATGACCCCCATTGTGTTGCAGGATATGGGAATGGTGCTGGGATCTTTCCAAGTGCCGCTGGAATTCAAGGTAAGACCCCCGGATGTGCTGCCTGCCCCGCCCCTTGTGTCAGAGGGGAACCAGGTCATTGGATGAAGAACGTTCACAAATCTTTTTTATATTTCAGGTGGAATTGGAAAACCTTCCAAAGCAGGTGCGTTCATTCCCCTAGAGGGGGCAGCTGGGGTATAGATCTAGGGCCACAGCCCGTAAAGCTTCCAGCAGTGGCTCATAGTCACCCCCAGTTATGATGGAGCCCAAACCCCTTCCATTGGTCTCCCCTTTAATCTGAGGTCTCCCCTCTCTCTACAGCTGCCGGCTACCCAAACAGCTTCTTCCCACAAGGTAGGACTGGTGTGATAGGCTGAAACCTGTACGGGAGGGGATGGGCGCATGCTATATAGCAGTATATAGTATGGTACAGTATATAGCATAGTATATAGAAGTATATAGCAGTATATAGTATGGTACAGTATATAGCATAGTATATAGCACGGTATAGAGCAGTATATAGTATGGTACAGTATATAGCATAGTATATAGAAGTATATAGTATGGTACAGTATATAGAAGTATATAGTATATAGCACGGTATGGTACAGTATATAGCAATATATTGTATATAGCATGGTATACAGAAAGCTACTTCTGTCTCTTTCAGGTCTGGGAGCTAAAGCAGCCAAAACAGGTACCAATATGAGATTATAACCACCACTATCCCCCTCATGTTATTCTCCACTTCATCACTCCCATCATCCTCACATCCCTCTGTATCACTCCCATCATCCTCACATCCCTCTGTATCACTCCCATCATCCTCACATCCCTCTGTATCACTCCCATCATCGTTCCCCTGTATCTCGCTCATCATCCTCCTGTTCCTCTGTATTACTCCCATCATCCTCCCGTCATCTCTGACCTGTCTCCCTCCTATTTCTTTAGATCTGTACCAGCAGCCTTATCCTAATGGTAAGTTACACATTGTGCCTCCATGTCTGGGGGGCTCGCCCTCGCCCCAGTGACCCCCAATATCGGTGACCACTGTCTCTTCTCTGTGATTTCAGGTTTGTCCAATTTCCAAGGCAACGGGAAAGGTCAGTGCTTGTGAGATCAGTCAGGTCCTTGTCGCGTGTCTTCATGGGCCGGGAGCCCTTAGATCAGTAGAGGCGCGGCTCCGCCTCCCATCACGTGGGGCTGAGGAACTGTTATCTGTCGCCCCCTGCAGGAATAAAGTCTCCGCTCAGCGCCTACCAGGGTCCCGCAAGCGAAAGCTCCAAGCTCGGTGAGTCCTGGGCCCCTCCGCTTCCTCTCGGGCCCCGTCTCCACATTCCTTCCTGCCCCGTTGGCCGACCTCTCCTTGTGGCCTGACCCCGGGTTTCTGCTCATCCTGTCTCCTCCTCCTTTCCCCAGTCTCCTCCTTGCCTGTGCCTCCGCCTCCTTGTATGTGTCCCCTCCTCCTTTCATGTGTCTCCGCCTCCTTGCCTATCTCCACCTCCTATCATGTGTCTCTTCCTTCTTCGATGAGTCTCCGCCTCCTTGTATTTGTCTCCGCCTCTTTTCCCTAGCCTTCTTCCCTTTCCTTGGGTCTCCACCTCCTTTCACGTGTCTCTTCCTTCTTCAATGAGACTCCGCCTCCTTGTCTGTGTTGCCGCCTCCTTTCCCTATACTTCTGCTCTTTCCTTGGGTCTCCGCCTCTTTGTCTGGGTCTCCGGGTCTCCGCCTCCTTGTCTGGGTCTCCGCCTCCTTTCCCTAGCCTTCTTCCCTTTCCTTGGTTCTCCGCCTTCTTGTCTGGGTTGCCGCCTTCTTTCCCTATACTTCTGCTCTTTCCTTGGGTCTCCGCCTCATTGTCTGGGTCTCCGCCTCCTTGTCTGGGTCTCCGCCTCCTTGTCTGGGTCTCCGCCTCCTTTCCCTAGCCTTCTTCTCTTTCCTTGGGTCTCTGCCTCCTTGTCTGTATCTCAGTCTCCTTGTCTGTGTTGCCCTCTCCTTGTATTTGTCCCCACCTTCTTGACTGTGTTGCCGCCTATCCTACTCTTTCCTTGGGTCTCCGCCTCCTTGTCTGGGTCGCCGCCTCTTTTCCCCAGCCTTCTTCTCTTTCCTTGGGTCTCCGCCTCCTTATCTGTGTCTCCGCCTCCTTTCCTTATCCTTCTCATTCCTTGGGTCTCCGACTCCTTGTAGGGTGTCTCCCGCCTCCTTTCCCTACCTTCTGCTTTTTCCCTTTGGGGTCTCCGCCTCTTTGGTCTCCCCCTGTCTGGTCTCCGCCCCCTTTTAGCCTCTCCTGGTTCCCCGCCTTGTCTCTCCGCCTCCTTTCCCCTTATCCCTTTTTCTGTTTCCTTGGGTCTCCCCCTCCTCTGTCCCCTCTTGTGGGTCTCCGCCTCCTTTCCCTAGCCTTCTTCTCTTTCCTTGGGTCTCTGCCTCCTTGTCTGTCTCTCCGCCTCCTTTTCCCTAGCCGTTCCTCTCTTTCCTTGGTCTCCGCCTCCTTGTCGGGGTCGCCGCCTCTTTTCCCCAGCCTTCTTCTCTGTCCCTGGGTCTCCGCCTCCTTGTCTCCGTCTCCGCCTCCTGTCCTTCGCCTTCTCATTCCTTTGTTCTGCGACTTCTTGTAGGTGTCTCCTCCTTCTCTGCGTCTCCTTCTCTTTCCTTGGGTCTCCGCCTCCTTGTCTGGGTCTCCGCCTCCTTTCCCTACCCCTTCTTTTTTCTTTCCTTGGGTCTCCGCCTCCTTTCCATAGCCTTCTTCTCTTTCCTTGGGTCTCCGCCTCCTTGTCGGGGTCGCCGCCTCTTTTCCCCAGCCTTCTTCTCTTTCCTTGGGTCTCCGCCTCCTTGCCTGGGTCTCCGCCTCCTTTCCTTATCCTTCTCATTCCTTGGGTCTCCGACTCCTTGTATGTGTCTCCGCCTCCTTTCCCTAGCCTTCTGCTCTTTCCTTGGGTCTCCGCCTCCTTGTCTGTGTATCCGCCTCCTTGTCTGGGTCTCCGCCCCCTATTTTTGTCTCCTCTGTCCTCCCTGTGGACCCTTCCCGCCCCCGTCTCCTGACCACTGCTCCCTTCTTGCAGGTGGACTTGGGAAGCTCCCGTACCGCTCCCAGCCTCTGGCCGCAGATTCTCTTGGTTATGACCCCAAGTCTCCCAAATCCGGTGAGAGGTCGCGGCGCGGTCGCAGCTTTTGGTGCCGGGTGGTGCTCGCCGCGTCTCTCATGGCCTCTGTCTCTTTCCTCCAACAGGTGTGAAGGCTCCATACGGCTCCCAGGCAGCGTACCCCGACCCGGCCGGCAGCAAGTACGGTGAGATGTCTACAGAGACGGGGAGCACAGCACAGAGACGGGGAGCACAGCACAGAGACGGGGAGCACGGGAAAAGAGATAAAACGGGAGGGAGCACGACAGAGACGGGGAGACAGACAAAACGGGGCAAGGATAATGGGGAGCACAGGACAGAGATACAGACAGCACAGAGACGGGGAGCACAGCACAGAGATACAGACAGCACAGAGACGGGGAGCACAGCACAGAGACGGGGAGCACAGCACAGAGACGGGGAGCACAGCACAGAGACGGGGAGCACAGCACAGAGATACAGACAGCACAGAGACGGGGAGCACAGCACAGAGACGGGGAGCACAGCACAGAGACACAGACAGCACAGAGACGGGGAGCACAGCACAGAGACGGGGAGCACAGGACAGAGACGGGGAGCACAGGACAGAGACGGGGAGCACAGCACAGAGACGGGGAGCACAGCACAGAGATACGGGGAGCACAGCACAGAGATACGGGGAGCACAGGACAGAGATACAGACAGCACAGAGACGGGGAGCACAGAGACGGGGAGCACAGCACAGAGACGGGGAGCACAGCACAGAGACGGGGAGCACAGGACAGAGACGGGGAGCACAGCACAGAGATACGGGGAGCACAGCACAGAGATACGGGGAGCACAGCACAGAGATACGGGGAGCACAGCACAGAGACGGGGAGCACAGCACAGAGACGGGGAGCACAGCACAGAGACGGGGAGCACAGCACAGAGACGGGGAGCACAGCACAGAGACGGGGAGCACAGCACAGAGACGGGGAGCACAGCACAGAGACGGGGAGCACAGCACAGAGACGGGGAGCACAGCACAGAGACGGGGAGCACAGCACAGAGACGGGGAGCACAGCACAGAGACGGGGAGCACAGCACAGAGATACAGACAGCACAGGACAGAGACGGGGAGCACAGGACAGAGATACAGACAGCACAGCACAGAAAGGGGGAGCCAGGACAGAGATACAGACAGCACAGCACAGAGACGGGGAGCACAGCACAGAGACGAGGATCCAGGACAGAGATACAGACACAGCACAGAGAGGGGGAGCCAGGACAGAGATACGCACAGCACAGAGACGGGGAGCACAGCACAGAGACGAGGAGCCAGGACAGAGATACAGACACAGCACAGAGAGGGGGGGGCACAGAGAGGGGGAGCACAGCACAGAGAGGGGGACACAGCACAGAGGGGAGCAGAGCACAGAGGGGAGCAAAAGCCCCGAGAGGGGGAGCACAGCACAGAGATACAGACAGCACAGGACAGAGATACAGACAGCACAGGACAGAGACGGGGAGCACAGGACAGAGACGGGGAGCACAGGACAGAGACGGGGAGCACAGGACAGAGACGGGGAGCACAGCACAGAGATACAGACACAGCACAGAGAGGGGGAGCCAGGACAGAGATACGCACAGCACAGAGACGAGGAGCCAGGACAGAGATACAGACACAGCACAGAGAGGGGGAGCACAGCACAGAGAGGGGGAGCACAGCACAGAGAGGGGGGGAGCAAGCCAGAGGAGGGGGAGCACGGCACAGAGATACGGGGAGCACAGCACAGAGACGGGGAGCACAGCACAGAGACGGGGAGCACAGGACAGAGATACGGGGAGCACAGGACAGAGATACGGGGAGCACAGGACAGAGAGACGGGGAGCACAGGACAGAGATACGGGGAGCACAGGACAGAGATACGGGGAGCACAGCACAGAGATACAGACAGGACAGAGACGGGGAGCACAGCACAGAGACGAGGATCCAGGACAGAGATACAGACACAGCACAGAGAGGGGGAGCCAGGACAGAGATACGCACAGCACAGAGACGGGGAGCACAGCACAGAGACGAGGAGCCAGGACAGAGATACAGACACAGCACAGAGAGGGGGAGCACAGCACAGAGAGGGGGAGCACAGCACAGAGACGGGGAGCACAGCACAGAGACGGGGAGCACAGCACAGAGACGGGGAGCACAGCACAGAGACGGGGAGCACAGGACAGAGATACAGACAGCACAGCACAGAGACGGGGAGCACAGCACAGAGACACAGACAGGACAGAGACGGGGAGCACAGCACAGAGACACAGACAGGACAGAGACGGGGAGCACAGCACAGAGACACAGACAGCACAGAGACGGGGAGCACAGCACAGAGACGGGGAGCACAGCACAGAGACGGGGAGCCAGGACAGAGATACAGACACAGCACAGAGAGGGGGAGCCAGGACAGAGATACGCACAGCACAGAGACGAGGAGCCAGGACACAGCACAGAGAGGGGGAGCACAGCACAGAGACGGGGAGCACAGCACAGAGACGGGGAGCACAGCACAGAGACGGGGAGCACAGCACAGAGACGGGGAGCACAGCACAGAGATACAGACAGCACAGGACAGAGACGGGGAGCACAGGACAGAGACGGGGAGCACAGGACAGAGACGGGGAGCACAGCACAGAGACGGGGAGCACAGCACAGAGACGGGGAGCACAGGACAGAGAAAACAGCAAAAGCACAAGAGACGGGAGCACAGCACAGAGACGGGGAGCCAGGACAGAGATACAGACACAGCACAGAGACGGGGAGCACAGGACAGAGACGGGGAGCACAGCACAGAGACGAGGAGCCAGGACAGAGATACAGACACAGCACAGAGAGGGGGAGCACAGCACAGAGAGGGGGAGCACAGCACAGAGACGGGGAGCACAGCACAGAGAGGGGGAGCACAGCACAGAGAGGGGGAGCACAGCACAGAGATACAGACAGCACAGGACAGAGACGGGGAGCACAGCACAGAGAGGGGCAGCACAGAGAGGGGGAGCACAGCACAGAGAGGGGGAGCACAGCACAGAGACGGGGAGCACAGCACAGAGACGGGGAGCACAGCACAGAGACGGGGAGCACAGCACAGAGATACAGACAGCACAGGACAGAGACGGGGAGCACAGCACAGAGAGGGGGAGCCAGGACAGAGATACAGACAGCACAGCACAGAGACGGGGAGCACAGCACAGAGAGGGGGAGCCAGGACAGAGATACAGACACAGCACAGAGAGGTGGAGCACAGCACAGAGACGGGGAGCACAGCACAGAGACGGGGAGCACAGCACAGAGACGGGGAGCACAGGACAGAGACGGGGAGCACAGCACAGAGACGGGGAGCACAGCACAGAGAGGGGGAGCCAGGACAGAGATACAGACACAGCACAGAGAGGTGGAGCACAGCACAGAGACGGGGAGCACAGGACAGAGACGGGGAGCACAGGACAGAGACGGGGAGCACAGGACAGAGACGGGGAGCACAGGACAGAGACGGGGAGCACAGGACAGAGACGGGGAGCACAGGACAGAGACGGGGAGCACAGCACAGAGACGAGGAGCCAGGACAGAGATACGCACAGCACAGAGACGGGGAGCACAGCACAGAGACGAGGAGCCAGGACAGAGATACGCACAGCACAGAGACGGGGAGCACAGCACAGAGACGAGGAGCCAGGACACAGCACAGAGAGGGGGAGCACAGCACAGAGAGGGGGAGCACAGCACAGAGATACAGACAGCACAGGACAGAGACGGGGAGCACAGGACAGAGACGGGGAGCCAGGACAGAGATACAGACAGCACAGCACAGAGACGGGGAGCACAGCACAGAGACGGGAAAGGGACACAGAGAAAGGGGGCACAGCACAGAGAAAGGGGAGCCCAGGACAAGACGGGAGCACAGGACAGAGACGGGGAGCACAGCACAGAGACGGGGAGCACAGCACAGAGACGAGGAGCCAGGACAGAGATACAGACACAGCACAGAGAGGGGGAGCACAGCACAGAGAGGGGGAGCACAGCACAGAGATACAGACAGCACAGGACAGAGACGGGGAGCACAGCACAGAGACGGGGAGCACAGCACAGAGATACAGACAGCACAGAGACGGGGAGCACAGCACAGAGAGGGGGAGCCAGGACAGAGATACAGACAGCACAGAGAGGGGGAGCACAGCACAGAGAGGGTTTAGCACAGACAGAGACGGGGAGCACAGGGCAGAGACAGACAGCGACAGCACAGAGACGGGAGCACGCACAGAGAGGGGGAGCCCCCGGGCAGAGTACAGACAGCACAGAGAGGGGGATCCGGACAGAGAGGGGGGGTCCGGACAAGAGGGGGGGCACAGCACGAACGGGGGCACAGCCAAGACGGGGGGGACAACAGAGAGAGGACGGCCACAGAGAGGGACTCGGGGGCAAAAGAGGACGCGCCACATGATAGGGGCACAACAGAGAAAGGAGCACAGTCAGAGAAGGGGTGCGCCACAAAAATTGGGGGGGGGGCCTTGGGGGCGGGGGAGCCGCCCCGTTTGGAGACAGAGAGAGGGGGGGGGCCCTCAGAAGAGGAGACGAAAGAGAGAGGAGCAAACAGGGGAGAGGACCCCACAGGGAAGGAGCACAGTCAGGAGAGAGCCCCACGGAAGGACACATAAAAAGGAGACCCCACAGAGAGGGGGTCTGACAGAGAAGGGGCCCCACAGAGATGGGGACTCTGGACAGAGAGAGGAGCGCGCCACAGAGATGGGGACTCTGGACAGAGAGAGGAGCGCGCCACAGAGATAAGAGTGCAGAGAGATCTGCAGGTGAGCAGAGAAGCCTTGGAAGGGCATTGGAGTCTGGTGATGGCTTTTCCTTTCTCCCAGTTGATGACGCATGGAGGAACCCAATCTGCGCATGTTTGGGTGGGGGGGTTATGGGGGCGTGTAGGGGGGGAGGTATTGGAACGTGTATGGGGAGGTATTGGAACCTTTTAGGGGATGGTATTGGAGTTGGGGTAATGGGGGGGGGGGGCATTTTGCAGCTGTGGGTCGGGCACTGGGCCAGTGTCTGATATCTGCTGTGGAAGGGTCTCCAGTTGGTGATCTGGTCATGGATATTCATCTGCAGTCCGTCCCCCCCCCCTCTCCCCGTCAAGCAGTTTTCTCTGACCATATTTTACCCTCTCTCACAGCTGGAGCCGGACAGATCCCATTTTCCTCTCAGCCAGTGTCCCAGAGCCCGCTGGAAGGTAACGTCAACTCTCTCTGTCCACCTCTGTGCCCCTGGGCCAGCTCGATCTCACCTCTCTGCCCCTAGGCCAGCTCAATCTTACTCCTACATCCTCTCCTCACCTCTGCAAACCTCTCTGCCTTAGGCCAGCTCTATGTCACCTATCCCTCCTTTCCAGACTTCTCCTCACCTCTGTGCCCCTAGGCCACCTCTATCTCCCCATCTGTCCTCACCTCTGTGCCCCTAGGCTAATTCAATCTCACCTGTTCATCCTCACTTCTGTGCCCCTAGGCCAGCTCGATCTCACCTTTGTGCCCCTTGGCTAGTTCAATCTCACCTTTGTGCCCCTTGACTAGTTCAATCTCACCTTTGTGCCCCTTGACTAGTTCAATCTCACCTCTGTGCCCCTAGGCTAATTCAATCTCACCTGTTTCGCCTTACCTCTGTGCCCCTAGGCCAGCTCAATCTCACCTCTGTGCCCTAGGCCAGCTCGATCTCCCCACACTGCCCCCAGGCCAGCTCGAGCTCGCCTCTCTGCCCCTAGGCCAGCTCGATCTCGCCTCTATGCCCCTAGGCCAGCTCGATCTCGCCTCTGTGCCCCTAGGCCAGCTCGATCTCGCCTCTGTGCCCCTAGGCCAGCTCGATCTCACCTCTCTGCCCCAAGGCCAGCCCTATCTCACCTCTCTGCCCCAAGGCCAGCCCTATCTCACCTCTCTGCCCCAAGGCCAGCCCTATCTCACCTCTCTGCCCCAAGGCCAGCCCTATCTCACCTCTCTGCCCCAAGGCCAGCCCTATCTCCCCCTCATCTGCCCCAAGGCAGCCACTCACCTTCTGCCCCAAGGCACCCTATCTCACCTCTTCCCAAGGGCCCCCTATCTCCCTCTCGCCCAAGGGCCGCCCTATCTAACCCCTTGCCCCCAAGGCCCCCCTATCTCACCCCTCTGCCCCAAGGCCAAACCCCATCTACCTCTCTGCCCCCCGGGGCCCCCCTATCTCACCCCCTCGCCCCCCAAAGGGCCCGCCCCTTTTTACCTCTCTGCCCCCAAAGGCCGCCCTTTTTCCCCCTCTCTGGCCCCCAAAAGGCCCCCCTAACCACCTCTTTTGCCCCCAAAGGGCCCGCCCTATCTCCAAACCCCTTGCCCCCCAAAAGGGCCCGCCCCATATCACCCTCTGGGCCCCAAGGCCGCCCCATTTCACCTCTTTTGCCCCAAGGGCCCCCCCCTACTCACCCCCTCTGCCCCCAAGGCCAGCCTGATCTCCCCCGTCTGTCCTCACCACTGTGCTCCTATGCCAACTGTAGCTCACCTCTGTGCCCCTAGGCTAGCTCTATCTCCTCCATCCATCCTCACCTCTATCGTCCCCATCCGTCCTCACCTCTGTGCCCCTAGGCCAGCTCCTTCTCCCCCGTCCGTCCTCACCCCGTTCCTTAGGCCAAGGGTCTATCTCCCCCGTTCGTCCTCACCTCTGTGCCCCTATGCCAGCTCGATCTCACCTCTGTGCCCCCTTAAACCAGCTCAATTTTCTCTGGCCCCCAGGCTTTTCAGTCCCTTTCCCTTTTTTTTCACCTTTGTGCCCCTTAAGGGGGAGCTCAGTCACCTCCCTTTGTTTCACCCTTTTGCCCTTAGGGCCCGCTCAGTCACCCCCATCGTTCTACCCCTTTTTGGGCCCTTAGGCCAGCTCAGTCTCCTCCCCCGTCCCACCTTTGGTTTCCCCAAAAACCACTCCATTCCCCTGTGTGCCCCAAAGGCCCCCGATTCACCTGTGGGGCCCCTAGGCCCCGCTCGTTTAAACCCGTTGGCCCCCAGGGGCCCGCCGATTCACCTGTGTGCCCCCAGGCCAGCTGATCTCACCTGTGTGGGCCCCCGGCCAGTCGGGTTTTCACCTTTTGTGCCCCCCGGCCAGCCGGGTCTCCCCTTTTGGCCCCCCAAGGGCCAACTCGATTTTCACCTGTGTGCCCCTAGGCCAGCTCGATCTCCCCTGTGTGCCCCTTTGGCCAGCTACACACCCGGTTGCCCCCCAGGGCCCGTCGATCCACCGGTCCCGCCCTAGGCCAGCTCGATCTCGCCTCTGTGCCCCTAGGCCAGCTCCAACTCTTCTCTGTGCCCCTAGGGCCAACCCCTATCTCGCCTCTGTTTTCCCCTAGGCCACCCCTTTTTCGCCCTGTGCCCCTTGGGCCAAACTCTATCTCGCCTCTGTGCCCCCACCAGCTCCCATCCGGGCCCCTGTGCCCCTTGGCCCCCTATCCGCCTCTGTTCCCCTTTGGCCCGCTCCTTTTTGCCTCTGTGCCCCTAGGCCCCGCTCTAATCGGGCCCCTGGGCCCCAGGCCACTCAAACTCGCCTCTGTGCCCCTAGGCCATCATTCTCCCCCGT
>JAODAL010042059.1:0-35232 GCA_025379985.1 Phyllomedusa bahiana
CTCCGAACCAGAAGGAGGAGGGGGCCTAGGGGGGGGGGGTACTGTCACGGGTGGTCCCGCAGCCCCCCGTCCGGGCTGCGGGCACACCCGTGCTGTCACCCGTCGGGCTCCCGTGGCGCCCGCCGTGCCCGCGGGTCGGGTCCCGGCTTCTCCCTTACCTGTCCGCGCTCCTGAGTCCTTCCGTCCTCCTGACCGGCCGGCGTGCGCGTGCCCGCGCCTTAGGCGCGCGCGCGCCGGCTCTCGGGGATTTAAAGGGCCAGTACGCCCATTATTGGTTAAGGCTGGCAGGTGACCCTATTTAACCCTCTTCCTTCCGGGTCACCTTTGCCGGATCTTTAGTGCGTTACTGCCTTCAGAGAAAGCTTCTAGTGCCTCGTTGTCTGACTTCCGTGTACCGTACCTCTGCGCCCCTGTATCCTGACCACGAACCGTTGCCGCCTGCCCTGACCTCTTGCCTGTCCCCGACTTCGCCTACGTCTCACGATTCTGTACCACGCACTGCCTTGGCTGCCACCGCAAGCAAGTCACGCCAGTGGGACGACCTGGTAGTTCTCCGCCGCAGCAAGTCCATCCCGCTTTGCGGCGGGCTCTGGTGAAAACCGGGTTCTACTTAGACTCCGTCCCCTGGTACGGCTTACACCATCGCTTGCGGTGGTCCAGCGGATCCACTACCTGCCTCCGTTACACAAACACGGTTTAAAACTTTAAGAACAGGCTGTTTCCCTTGTTTAAATTGTCATGCTTGTAAAAATCTACTTAAATGTGAATTTTTTACTCATCCATTTACGAAAAAAACATATAGAATTAAACATTTTCTCACTTGTCGTTGTCGATTTGTAATTTACATCTTAATTTGTCCTTGTGGACTTCTTTATGTAGGAGAGACAACTCTGGAGTGTAGAATGAGGATCTGTAAACACAAATCCACTATACGTAACGGTAAGGTGGAACTTCCGGTTCCTAAGCATTTCTTGGATTTAAAGCATAAGGTTGAAGAATTAAAATTCTGTATTGTTGATCACATTCCTGTGAACAAAAGAGGTGGGGATAGAAGCCTCCCTTTAAAAAGAAAAGAGTTGGAGTGGATTCATTTATTAAATTCGTTACATCCTAATGGCCTTAATATAGAATTTTAAAATTTTCCCCAAATGTGTCGTTAAAAAAAATAATATAAATTTGTTTCATCTTTTTATTTAATTAGTATTTTGCGGTTATCTTTCCTTGTGTATGTTAGCACTAATAGTGCTGGTATATCTTGATATACTTTGGATTGATTTTAATTTATTTTTGCTTTGTTTTATTTTAGATCAGAAAAATTTCTCATTGATCGGCTGTGATACTACTGGATTGGTTCATCGACTGCTACCTTCTCCTATTGATGCCATGAAAAAAGATGGATATTATATTGCGGCTTATATTATTTTTTAGTTTGTGGTGTTTATTAATTTTACAAGTGCATGGTCTAGGGAGTTGCTTCTGCGCTGTCTTTATGAATATTGCGCCCATTGCATAATGGTACCCTGTGGCCGGGTTATGTGAACGTCAATTTTGATGTTCTCGATACCTGGCCCCGGTCTGAGATCACTATCCTCTCTGGGGACGGATGTTTCTTAAGATCGGTGGGTTATCATTTGTTAAATGGTTAGCATATATACTCCTGTTAAGTTTGACCTTGTTCAATTTGGCCTAATAGCCTTTACAATTGCACTTGTATAGCACTTTTGTAGATTACTGATTCGCCTTGGCGCTCCTGTATTATGCGCTATTGGGATATGTGCTGCGCTACATATCGCGGTATGTGTCCCGATGCGCATGCGCGGGTTTTCGTCTGCAGCCGCACGGTATCGGAGTCTAAGTGACTCTGGAGTGGAGGCGCCGGTGGCTGTTGAGCGGCGCGTGCGCAGTCCATCTTCATCGACGCCGGAGGGTTGTGTAGCGTGTCAGTTCCATCCAGTCAGTAAGCCTTACATATACTTTGTTTTCATCAAGCCTTAATTATGTCACATGTGTGTTTATTGTATTATGTTGATGAGGATATAGTATGTTTCACTTGATCACTAGCATCACATGTCACGATGTATTGAAAATATATGGTAAATTGTGTGTACTGTTATGATGGAATCACAGTATGGATTATGATATTGAAGATATTTGATTTGTTCACATTTTCTATTTGATATTTTGTATAAATTGATTGTTGACATTGTTCACTATATACACCACTAGTTGGCACTGTGTGTGTAGCTTAAAAAAAGCCCTGGTGAGGGCTGAAACGTTGCTGCTGTTGGGACAATAAAGTCACATTTTTCTGAAGTGCTGCTTGCTTTGGATTTTTGTTAAAAAAAAAAGGACATTTAAAAAATGATGCCAACCTGTAGTGGACATATGGTAGATGCTATTTATAAACTATTTTGTGGGGAATAATTATCTGTCTTGCACGCAGAAATTTTTGAACTTTCAAAATCACAGATTTTTCAATTTTTTCATGAAATTTTGATATTTTTCACAAAAAAAACAAGGATTGTATGGATAAAATTTTCTTACCAACTTGTGCTGGTTGAACAGTCGGATTTTCAGCGGATTTAGAATCCTAAAACCACCGAAAATACGATAGTTTTTCTATGTTGTGTAGACATAGCCTAATAGTTATGGTGATGTGTGGGCAGATCCTGCCAAGACCCAGAATGAATGGTCACAGATAAAGGACAAGAGTTATCTTCTTAGCCAGTTCCTGACCAGCTGGTTGCACCCCTTCCTGACCAGGCACATTTTCACTTTCTTTAATGTTAGAGTTTGAACGCTATAGCGCTTTCTTGTACTCGGCTTTCATTTTATGTACAGTAATTTCAATATTACACTTTTTTTAAAAAAATATGAGGGGAAATAGTTAATTTTTTTTAGAATTTTTCACATTTTTTTACTGCAAAAGTAGCACTAAAATAGGTTTTGATAGGGTATGTTCACACAACATATTTGTAGGGCGTACTTTGTGCGTATTTCAGTGCAATTACACGCCGAAGTATGCCCAGCTAGTACTGTAAAGTCATAGCACTCATTGAGTGCTATGATAAGCTGCCATATTCCCCTGTGAATAGTATGCGTCCGTAAAAAGATGTGACATGTAGGGGAAAATGAAAGTAGTAGGAGGCTGCGTTGAGGTGCTGTTGACAGTACGCGCTGGCCACTGTCCCTCTATGACCAGTCAAAAAGTTGGGAGGTACAAAAAAGCTTGAACTGTGATATGTTAGTGATTGCCTCCCACGAACTGCTCACGTCAGGTCCATCCATAACTTTTCTATTGGATAAAGGTCAGGACTTTTACTTGGTCAATCCAAAACTTTGACTTTATTCTTCTTTGACTCTCCTTTAGTACAACGACTTGTGAGCTTAGGCTCATTGTCTTGCAGCATGACCTAAGTTCTTGTAATTCATCTCACAGACAGATGTCCTGATATTTGCCCTTAGAATTTCCTGGTATACATTAGAATTCATTATTCCATAACAAGGACAAGCCATCCTGGCCCCGATGCAGCAGAACCATGACACTACAACCACCACCAACTTTCACAGATGGTGTTAGGTTTTTATGTTGGAATGCAGTGTTTTCTATTCCATGGCGCTCCATTTTGATCTCACCTGTCCACAAAACATAATTCCAATATCCTTCAGGCTTGTCCAGGAGATCTTTAGCAAACTGCAGATGGGCAGCAATGTTCTTTTTGAAGAGCAGGAATTTTCTTGCAATCCTGCCATGCACACCAGTGTTGTTCAGTGTCTTCCTGATGGTGGTCTAATAAACATTAAGGGTATGATTAAATAGGGTTTTCCAATATGTTTTTCGATCCGAAAAACGTATTGAAAAGTGCTGCGTAAAACGTATCCAAACACGTACCCAAAGTGTGCTGCGTGTTTGGATACACTTTCTGTGTAGCAGAAGTGTACCCTATTGTTTTAAATAGGGTTTCTGCTGCGTAAAATGGATCAAGAATTGACATGACAATTCTTTGATCGGATCCGTTAAACACATCAGAAAGATGTTGTGAAACACGTGTTGTCTGAACGCTGATACATGTTTTACATTGAAATCAATGTAAATCACACTGAGCATTGTTAGATACGTGTTTGGGTCCTTTTTTGGGTCCGAAAAAGTACCCAAACATGTATCTAAAAAGTGTGAACATCCCCTAACACTAGCTAATGAGAAAGGTCTTTAGTTGCTTAGAGGTGACCATAGGTTATTTTGTGGCCTATTATATGCCTTGCTCTTGGGGAGATCTTTGTTGGTCGACCACTTCTTGGTAGGATAATACTGGTCTGTCATTGCCACCATTTGTACACAGTCTACCTATGGATTGAAGTCCAAACTCTTTAGGATGGTTTTATATTGTTTTGCAGTCTGAGGTTCTAGGAAATCTCCTTTGATCCTGTATTACACAACTCCATAAACAATATGTGTTGTGAAGATCAGACTTTGATTGAACTCTGTATTTTCAATAAATCCAGTCACCCAATCACACTTGACTGTCATCCCATTGATTGAAGACACCAGATTCTAATTTCACCTTTAGGGTGCTTTCACATAGTGCATTTTTGGTGCTTTTTTTCAGAAATGCACATCAATAAAGGCAGTTAAATGCAGTGTATTTCCGCAAAAAAAAAAAGTACCAAAAACGCACTGTATCAAAGCACCCTTAAATTATCTGCTAATCCTAAAGGGTCACATGCTTATGCTTCTAACATATATTGTGATACAGTATGTGTGAAATTGCATCATTGTGAATAAATAAATGGTCAAATACAATATATTTGTTTTATTTCTATATCGGTTGTATGATTTGGTTCTCTTTATCTGCTTTTAGGACTTGTGTGAAAATTTTATGCAGTTTTGGGTAAACTTTATGCAGACTTGATGAAAAATGTAAAGGATTCACAAACTTTCAGCATGAAGGTAAGAAAATAATCCAGCACAGGAGTCCAAAATACAATCTCCAGTAAAATTCAAAAAGTTGAATCCAGTATATCCATAAAACATATGGCAAACAATTTAACAGCACTGTGTGATAGCAAAAATAGGGCCGAGATCATCATGTCCATATCTATTACGTAATGTCACTCACTTTTATTGCTTTGACATTAGATACAAGGACAGAAAAAGTTAAATGTTATTTAAAATTTCCAAAGAGCCATGGTAATGGATATTACGTAAAGTATGTATTATATCCAGCCAGTAATAAAGCTAAAAGATCTAGGGCGACATGTATGAATGGGGCTGCGCCAGAGGTCTGGCGTTTTTTCAGCCCGACATCTAGCGCAGCCCCGCTTGCAATAGTTTTAAACCTGCTGCACACCAATATCAGGCAAATCACAGCGCGTATGCGGCACTTTGTAACGCGCCTGATGTCGCCAGGTGTGTGGAAGGCGGGGTGCACTAGAACCGTACGAAGCTACAGATTTATAGCTTTAGGCTATGTTCACACGGCTTATTTCGGGGCGTATTTACGGACGTATTTACGTCCTCAAATACGTCCCGAAATACGTTTCAAATACGTGTCACAAAGTGTGGCGCGTATTTCACATCGTAAATACATTCCCCATTCTTTACTATGGTGATTTACTTGCAAAATACGCCTCAATAAGTGACAGGGGACTTAATTTTACGATCATATTTATGGACGTATTTACGCCCGTAAATACGTCGCGAAAATACGCCTCGTGTGAATGACGAGGCGTATTTCACATTGGAATCAATGCTAATCTAATTGTTCATTATTTGAAATGTATTACGCCCCGAAATAAGCCGTGTGAACATAGCCTTAGTACGGCAATTCCAGGCGCATTACTGCTGAAACAGGTAGAGCACATTCAAAGTGATTTACCTGAGCCAGAATTGTCATTTCTGTGCTAGAACGCGCCTGATTTATGACCCGCTGTAGAACAAGTTCATAAATCAGGCGCATTCTATGCTATTTATATGCGCACAAAAATTGGCATCTAAACGCCAAAAATCATACATGTCGCCCCTAAAGTGTAAGTATAAGATCAGAGCCAATGAACCCCAGGATTTTAGAGGAGACAATTTAGGAAAGATAAGAGGCATGACATTATACCGATGTATATGAAAATGGGATAGGATAGTAAGGCCTCGTTCACACGGCTTATTTCAGAACGTATTTACATCGGATCGCCGATGTAAATACGTTCCGAAATCAGTTGAAAATCAGTTGCAAATAAGTGTGGCACGTATTTGTAAACTGATTTCCCGACGGATTCACCATCTCCAGTCAATTGAAGATGGTGGAATCCCGTCGTAAATAATTGACATGCATCAATTGTTTTACCGTCCGGATTGCGTCGTCAATCCGCGGCGGCAATCCGGCACGGAAACTAAGGTCGTCGTGAAACGTCGAGCTGTATTTTCTACATTGAAATCAATAGAAAATAGGCTGTGACTTATTTCGTGACGGATTTGCGACGGATTGACGGATTGCAATCCGTCGGCAAAATACGCGGCGAAAATAAGCCGTGTGAACGAGGCCTAAAGCATAAAACAGAGCCTATCGGATTTGTCCCAACCAGAGAGGCTAGGGACAATACGCTAAAAACATTTTCCTTTATCAACTATGCTCAACAATCACAGGTCCCCTTGATGCTCTTATCTTTGGATGAGGAGAAAGCATTCGACAGGGTTGACTGGCAGTTTTTGAGGTCCGCCCTGTCGAATGTGGATATCGGGCCAATAATGATGCAGAGGATTTTTGCTTTGTATCAGTCCCCATCGGCACAGATCAGGGTCAATGGCTTACTTTCAGAATCCTTCAAAATAGGCAATGGTACACAGCAGGGATGCCCCTTGTCTCCCCTTCTGTATGTAATCTCTATGGAATATTTTATGCAGGCCATTCGAGCTTCCCAGGAGATCAGGGCTGTTTTGGTCAAGGATGTTCAGTACAAGTGTGCTGCTTTTGCTGACGACATTCTGCTGTATATTACCCACACTTCGTCCTCTTCCAGCACTAATGGCAGTGCTTGAAAAGTTCGGGACTATTAGTAACTTTATGGTTAACCTGGCAAAAAGCACCGCTCTGAATGTACCATTAGACCCGATTGCAGTTGCTAGACTGAAAGACAGCTTTCCCTTCAAGTGGGCAATGGAGTCATTTACCTACCTTGGTATCCACATCTCGGTACAAAGAGACCAGGCACTTGATCTAAACTTCCACGCTCTCTCGTGAGCTCTACAAACTGACCTTGCCAAGTGGGATAGGAAAGACTTTTCATGGGTGGGAAGAGTCAATATTGTTAAAATGAATGTTCTACTTCGTTTGTTATATTTATTTCAAACTATCCCGATAAGAATCCCAAACTCTATTTTTCAAGAAATCAACAAAACTCTTAGGAAATTCATATGGTCCCACAAACATCCGAGAATTGCTAGAGATATATTGATTAGGTCAAAAGAGCAAGGAAGTCTGGCCCTTCCGGATTTGAAAACTTATTATGTAGCTGCTATCACTACAAGGGTGGTGGATTGGTTCCATTGCAGAGAGTCAAAGAGTTGGATACGGATGGAGGAAGCTATGTGTGGTATTCCTCTTTCGTCATTACTGTGGCTTGGCCCGCATGATTCTAATTATGAAGCTACTCGATTGCCACTCAGGGGCATTTAAAATATATGGTCGGCAACACAACCTTTTTACACCAAATGGCCCTCTCACACCAATAAAGGGCAACTCAGCGCTTATAATCTCAATTCCCTGTCTGATGTACCAAGATAGCCAGAGACTTAGGCCAAAGACATTCCGAGATTATGTCACCTCTTCTTCCTTAGATCCTATGAGGACTGTATACCTCTTCAAAGTAGATCACCTAATGCTTGGCTGCAATATATGCAGCTCAGGCATTATTTTAATTCCAATAAGATCAAGAGGGAGTTGGTTAGACCACTGACTGTATTTGAATACCTATGTGTGCTACAGCAGGCTCCGAGGCATTTGATTTCTCAAATATATAATTTAGTAATCGCAGAATCGTGCTCCGCAAAACCGCATTTCCAGTCCAGTTTGGAGGGGGAATTGGGGCGCACTTTCCCACTTGAGGAGTAAGGCCTGTATCTTAGCTCATAAAGCCTCGACCTCTTGTAGGATCCAGGAGCTTAACTATAAGGTGCTTACTAAGTGGTACAGGGTACCTACAATTCTACACTCTATGTTTCCAGCGGTTCCCTCCGTGTTTTGGAGGTGCGGAAAAGCACATGGAGACATGTCTCATGTCTGGTGGGGATGCTGGGAATTACGCCCATTTTAGTTGAAGGTCATTGAGGTAATCAAGTTAGTCACAGGGATTCAGCTCCAAGATGATCTGTCTGCTCTCCTGTTATACATGCTGCCCATGAGTGTACATAGCCTTAAGGGAAGCTTGATAATCTTCCTCCTGACTACAGCTAAGGCACTGATCCCGAGAAAATGGAGATCTACTCAAGTTCTCTCCATGGCAGAGTGGTTTAAGGATATTCTCCATTTGCAGTGTATGGAGGAGATTAGGGCGGAGCAAACCGAAACTCCTGAGAGGTTTTATATAATGTGGGGAGACTTGATAGAATTTACCTCATCCCTGGACTTCAATAATTTCAACTAAGCATCTGTAGTTGGATGTCTGGATCGCTCTCTCGGAAATTGTGGGATGGATGTCTCTGGTGGGTTGTGTGGAGTGTGGGGCCTGCCGACGTGCTCCGCATTTTCAGTTGTTTCACACCCTTTTCTTTTTGGATCTTTACGGTTATATGATCTACAGTTAGGTACACTACTGAACTGTCCTTATAAGCAGTATCTCAGCTGTCTATTACAGAACCTAGTGTTATTTTGATGTTCTATCTGCTGAATAGGATAACCTGTCAGCTCCACAGGTTCTATCACTCTGCTATTTGGTGTTTGCATCATTCATGCTTTTGTCTTGTTCTTCGTCCCCTGGATGATATTTCGGTTTTGATAACTCCGTCTATTGCCTGAATGTATATGCATATTTGAATCTTGCCGTATTGTATCTTTCTGATTGTAATAAAACTGTTATTGAATAAGAAAAAAAACCCAGAGCCTATCCTCTGGAGAGCATGAAACTCTAGCATCAGTTTGGTACTTGTGCTGGACAATCTATATTGCTCTAAATCCACCAAAGTTGTAATAGTTCTCTTAAGTTAAAATATAGAAACCTTTGCCCAGCACAAGGTGATATACTTTCTCCTTAAAAGCACCCTTGGGTTGTCTTCTTCTGTCAAGTCCTTAATAATTCAGAAATTCATTTTATCTGCTTTTTATCTCCTTTTATTGTAAGTAATGTGGCCACAGCTGCCATCAGAGAAATACATTAGTGTGAGGGGCCGAGGCTGATATGGGGTCCAGGCTCGGCTGTGAGTTGTGAGCCAGCCACTAGCCACCAGTCGCTCTGTGAGAGGTACTGAGTTCTACCATTTCCTAAAATAAGAGACAGGCTTACTAGGGAACGATGTGCAAACTTGGCTCTCAGATTGGTGCTCTCTATTTCTCCTTTACAAGTGTAAATGTACAGATCCCAATTTGAATTCAATAATCTCGCACCCATGGTTCTATACTATATGAAGAAAGAAGGCATGATAAAATCACAAATGTTTTATTTGAACGTGATAAGAATTAGAAAAATCTCTTAAAAGATGATGAATGTTTCTTCATTGTGATATCCATCATCATTTAAGATATTTTTGTAATTTTGTTTAATAAATAAATGTGATTATATCCTGCATTCTTCATTATTGGACTCTGTGGTTATCAGTATTCTGAGCTTCCCCATAGGCACATTTATTATATTTATTGTTTGTTTATTTTTTTGCCGGGTGGTACTTACATTATATTATTATCACCAATATCAAAATATGCGTTTCATTATTCCTGAGATATATAAGAACCTACCTCATGTACTCACCACATGCATAAAACAGTGTACATGGTGAAGGCTGATGGACATGTAAACAAAATAGGGAGTTCAAGGCCAATTGAGCATTATACAAGACCAAAATTGCTTAACCAAAAAAAAAACCATTTTATTAAATAACTTTTAATAAATACAGATAATAAATAACTTTTAATAAATACAGATAAAATATCGATCAATAGCCTTATAAAACACTAGAAAAAACCCTACCGAAAAGAAAACCTATACTAAAAAGTTCAAGGCCACTAACAATTTTCCTGGATGAAGTCCATACTGTATATGTACTGTATGTATATATTTTTGTATCTGGATATTATCGATTGATTAGAATAGGGGATACTAGGAATTTTGTAGTAAGGGATTAGGTTCCTGGTGGGGGCGCCCTTGTTGGGGAGGTTTCCCTGCTTTTTTTTTTTTTGGATAGGCGAGATTTAGTGTATAGTTGTTCTTTAGGGATGTATAGGGATAACATAGGTTTTTAGATTGTATCTATTAAAGGTTATGTGTTAATATTTATTGATTATATCATTAAGAAGTTAAGTGATTTTGGTGGGTTGTTTTTGTCTTGTTTGGTTTTTTAAATCACTAACAAGTTTACATTTAGGGGTTACCCAGCCTGTGGATCTATTGTTTGCTGTATGTTGTTTTTTTTTCAAATATAGTTATATAAGATT
This sequence comes from Phyllomedusa bahiana, assembly GCA_025379985.1. Classification (NCBI taxonomy): domain Eukaryota; kingdom Metazoa; phylum Chordata; class Amphibia; order Anura; family Hylidae; genus Phyllomedusa; species Phyllomedusa bahiana. Next base: position 10,635 of record JAODAL010042059.1, read on the forward strand.
GTGACTGTAGTCACAGTACACGCAGCACAAACCATGCGACTATCAAGCATGCCCAAAGGGGCACCATGTTCAGAAATAGTGCAGCTTTATGGCACCTCTGATAGTAGTATTACACATGAGTTTAGTTAAAAGTATACAGTATATTATGTTGTTACTATTATTATATGGATTATAACAACCTGGATATCCTTCAAAATTAATAGTCTCCTGTTTACACAGGTAACTAGATGTCAGCTAAAGAAAAGCAGGAGGAGATTGAATGGAGAGAGGATGGAAATGAGGGACTGGAGAAGGGAGATAATGCTGAGATAAGCAAGAAGATCAAGTTCTCAGCCCCTCTAAGGAAACCATGGACATGGATTGCTGAACTGAACTGGAGAGGAACATATACCATCATAGACAACACTTCTTGTGAAACTCCATCAGGACCCAGTCATATCAGTATGATGGACAGCAGAGGTAGGAATTGTATAGGAACTAGGAACATTCATTTGTTTATAAGTGTCTTACATAATTTTATACTTCATATACATAATGGTTGAAACCAGAAGTTTCCATACACCAGGGGCGTAGCTACAGGGGGTGCAACGGTAGCAGTCGCTACCAGGCCCAGCAGTGTGAGAGGGCCCAAAAGCCCTCCTGCCACATAAGAAGACACCAGTATTGTAAATGGTGCATGGTAACTGGGGGGCCCCATTTCACTTTTCACACCAGGGCCCAAGAGCTTGAAGTTACGCCTCTGCCATACACTATATAAAAAGCCCCATCTGCATGTTTTTCTCACTATCTGACATGAAATCAGAATAAACCTTACACGTTTTAGGTCAATTAGAAACCAAAATTATTTATATTTCTCACATGCCAGAATAATGAGAGAATTTTTAAGGCATTTTTATTACTTTCTGCAAAGTAAAAAGTTTACATACATTACATTAGTATTTAGTAGCATTGCCCTTAAACTGTATGACTTAGGTCAAACATTTTGGATATCCTTCCGTAAGCTTCTCACAATAATTGGTAGGAATTTTGGCCCATTCCTCCTGACAGAACTGGTGTGACTGAGCCATGTTTGTAGGTCGCCTTCCTTGCACCTGCCTTTTCAGCTGTGCCCATAAATCTTCAATAGGATTGAGATCAGGGCTTTGTGATGGCCTCTCCAAAACATTGACTTGGTTATCCTTAAGCCACTTTGTAACCAGTTTGGCAGTATGCTTCAGGTTATGGTCCATTTGGTAGACCCATTTCCACCCAAGCTTTAACTTCCTGGCTGATGTCTTGAGATGTTGCTTCAGTATTGCCACATAATCTTCTTTCCTCATGATGCCATCTATTTTGTGAACTGCACCAGTCCCTCCTGCGGCAAAACAACCCCACAACATGATGCTGCCACCACCGTGTTTCACAGTTGGGGTGGTGTTCTTAGGCTTCCAAGCTTCTCCCTTTTTCCTCCAAATGTAACGATGGTCATTCTGGCCAAATAGTTCCATTTTAGTTTAATCAGACAACAGGAAAAGTCACCAAAAATGTATGTCTTTGTTCCTGCGTGCATTTGCAGACATTAATCTGGCTTTTATATGTTTCCTTTGGAGTAATGGCTTCTTCGTGGCAGAGTGGCCTTTCAGCCCATGTTGATACAGTACTCATTTCACTGTGGATAATGACACAATCTTACCAGCTTCCGCCAGCATCTTCACAAGGTCTTTTTCTTTTGTTCTTGGGTTAATATGCACATGTCGGACCAAAGCATGTTCATCTATGAAAGACAGAACCTGTCTCCTTCCTGAGTGGTATGATGGCTGGACATTCCCATCGTATTTGTACTTGCATATAATTGGTTGTACAGATGAACGAGGCACCTTCAGGTATATGGAAATTGCACCCAAGTATGAACCACATTCCACAATTCTCTTCCTGATATCTTGGCTGGTTTCTTTAGACTTTCCCATGATGTTACACACAGAAGCAGTGTGTTTCTGGTGTCCAATAAAATACATCCACAGGTGTGCCTCTAATTAACTCAGGTGTTGCCAACAAACCAATTAGAAGCTTCTAAAGACATGAAATGATCATATGGCCTGTCCCAATTTGTTTAAAGTCATAGTAATCCTAGAGTATGTAAACCTTTGACTTTGTAGAAAGTAATAAAAATGCCTTCAAAAATTCTCTCTCTCTCTTTTCTGGCATTTGGCAAATCTAAATAATTGTGGTTTCTAATTGACCTAAAACGGAAGGTTTATTCTGATTTCATGTCAGATAAAGAGAAAAACATGTATATGTCTCTTTTTATATAGTGTATGGAAACTTCTGGATTCAACTGTAGATAGTTGTAAAACATTATGACTGTAGTCACAGTACACACAGCAAACACCGTGCAATTATCAAGCTTCCCAACAGCATGGGAGCAGAATATTCAGAAATAGTGCAGCTCTATGGCTTTAGTTGTATTAAGTAAATAGATCATGTCATGGCTATAGCGAATGAAATATTAATACAAATGATATATAGAAAATCTACACTTGATGCCATCAATTTCATATTCAGACATTTTATATCATTACTCAGTATTCCCATCACCCCATATCGAGTACACTACAAACCAATGCACAATGGTCATTCTGCACATGTTAATGAATACTTGGATTGTTCAAAACAAATCAACAGTGCAAAATGTAGAATCAGGTTCTCCAACAATATGTAATAAGCCATTCTATTGACACTGTACGTTTTTTTTTCTGTAAATAGGCAATAAGTCTTCTGTAATAAGCCATTCTATTGAAGCTGTACTATTTTTTTCTGCAAATAGGCAATAAGTCTTCTAAATGGGAGAAAAAGGAAGATGATGAGGTGAAAAGTAAGATCATAGCAAGTGAGGAGATGATGGGAGACTGTAGATCTGAAAAGGATCAGAGCAGTGATAGCAGCGCTCTTCAGCTGCAGCCACCAGAGAAGCTCAGCAGATCTACAATAACATCTGACAGCAGCAGTTGCCATGAAGAAGAATCAGCCAAGAGCAACATCTCTTTGGACCAGCCTGGCAACTCTGAAGAAACCTCATCTCCCACTATACCCCTATCATTGGAGTGCTTCCAATTCCACCATGAACTTGGTAGATGAGGCTTTGGACAACTCTTCTTGGCAACAGACATCATCCGGAAAGAAAGCGTTGCCATTAAAGTAGTAGATAAAAGGGTATTTACAGAACGTGGATACAGTCTCATAGAGCGCCATATCCTACAACTCTCTCATGAAAGTCCTTTTTCAATCCACGGCCGAGCTGCCTTCCACACGCCAAACTTTGCTTATTATGTGATGGAGGTGGCCACCAGAGGGGACCTGCATGACCATCATGAAGAACCATCCATTAAATACTGCCACTGTAAAATTCATTACAGCAGAAGTGGTTTGTGGCGCAGAGTTCCTGCATAGAAAAGGCATTGTTCATCGGGACCTAAAGCCACAGAATATTCTTCTGACCAGTGAAGGCCACGTCAAGATAACAGATTTTGGCCTTGCTGTGTCAAGTGAATTCAAAAACAAAGATAAGTGTAAAGGTACAGCAGGCTACGCACCCCCAGAAATGGTGATGGGTGAGGCACATGGGAGAGCAATAGATTTTTTTGCCATTGGCATGATCATCTTCAATCTGTTCACAAAAAAGGCGCCCTTTTTTGGAAAACAACATTGTTTTATTGAGTATTTGGTCCTCTACCATAATCCACTCTACCCACAGTTTCTAAGTCCCATCACAGTCAACATCATAGAAGGGCTGCTGTGTAAAGACCAGTTCCAGCGGCTCGGAGTGAATGGAGACATTAGAGCACATTAATTTTTCTCAGACATCAACTGGGAAGATGTGGAAGCCAGGAGAATGGCACCACCAGCGATAATGACGGCTGGTTCTGCTGACCTAAACATTGATGGAACTTTGGACTATATTGAACTTCCAAACGAAATCAATGATAAACATCAAAAAATATTTGATCAATTCAGCTTTGTGTGTCCAGAGTGGTCTAAACAATATCATGCATTCGTCATCCAGACCAAGAGTTGGATAGCCAAGCTTTTCAGTAGAAAATAAGGAGTCAGTGATCAATGGACAGTGTGGATAGAGGACCCATTCCAAAGAAGAAACAGGGCAAATCCTGAGCTAATTATCCATCCCAGTCTCCTACTTCCTCCAAGACCTCCCTGAAACCATGAAGCAGCTCCTGTAACATGAGGCCCTGCCCCAATAACACCAATAGATGGGCCACGGTCATCTACAAAACATATAAATAACATCATTACAGGTGAGTAGGAGAGTCTACATACATAATGCTGCTTCTTGAAGTTTACAGGACAATTAGGAAAGAAGTCATATATTTTCATATTGAGGGTTTCTCATGTAGATGTTCACTTATCATGAGAAACAACTTTCATCAAGATTTATTCTCTTTCTTATTAGGAGATTTTGCTCATTCAATATTCTCCATCAAAGCCTATGATTTCCTCCATGAGCTTTTCCTGGACCTGTAACTTCTCATCCCAACCCTGATAACAACGGTGGATGAGCCACTGTCTACTGCCGCAGGTGATGTTCTTGGCTGACCCGAAGATTATGATTGATGGCCGCAGGAAGATGACGTGCCAATATCACACCAAAATCACAGATATGGGGTAAGTGGGATCAGATGGAGATGAAAGGGAAGGAATTAATACAGAGGTAGTTTAATGTACAGTGCCTTGCAAAAGTATTTGGCCCCCTTGAACTTTTCAACCTTTTGCCACATTTCAGGCTTCAAACATAAAGATATAAAATTTAACATTTTTTGTGAAGAATCAACAACAAGTGGGACACAATTGTGAAGTGAAACAAATTTATTGGATATTTTAAACTTTTGTAAAAAATAAAAAAACTGAAAAGTGAGGCGTGCAATATATTTGGCCCCTTTACTTTCAGTGCAGCAAACTGACTCCAGAAGTTCAGTGATGATCTCTGAATGGTCCAATGTTGTCCTAAATGACTGATGATGACAAATATAATCCACCTGTGTGTAATCAAGTCTCTGTATAAATGCACCTGCTCTGTGATAGTCTCAGGGTTCTATATAAAGCGCAGAGAGCATCATGAAGACCAAGGAACACACCAGGCAGGTCCGTGATACTGTTGTGGAAAAGTTTAAAGTCGGATTTGGATACAAAAAGATTTCTCAAACTTTAACCATCCCAAGGAGCACTGGGCAAGCGATCATATTGAAATGGAAGGAGTATCAGACCACTGCAAATCTACCTAGACCCTGCCATCCCCTGAAATGTGGCAAAAGGTGGAAAAGTTCAACTGGGCCGAATACTTTCGCAAGGCACTGTATATGCAAATTGTATGTCTTACAGATGTTACAATGTAAGGAATTGTACTGTCTTGTTAATACAGATATAATCATGATGGTCTCTTTAATATATTTAGCTCCTACGCAAACCTGAATGTAGCCAAGAGATGGTGACATCCTTTATATGAAGAGTTCAGCTGCTCAGTAGTCTGATACTCCGTGCTTTCCGGCAGGGCCACCCACTATCTAATTGTAAGTATAACCCTCAGTCATATCTGATCTGTGGTAATTATTCACTAGTACAATCATACACACTGTATCCTTTACCCTTCTAATGGACTATCACTATCCTGTAGTATCCACAGTGATACATTATATATACAGATAGGTGGTTGTGCTGGTAAACCTTACATCACATGGAATATGCTTACTCTATGAACACTGATCTAAACATGTATATTTGTCTTCCTACAGACAAGGGAGAGAATTGAATCCTCTCAAGAAACATCAAGGAGCGATGAAGAATTCTTCACTGGTCTGTGATATACCATCAAGGCTTCCACCACTAAACACCGATCAATCCATAGAGGTTCCAGCGTGTCCACAATCTATCCAGGGATACAGTCCGATTGCCAGATGTGGAGTCAGGAAGGAATTTTTTTCCCCTCAGTAACCACTTCACTTCACAGGGGGGTTGTTTTTCGCCTTCCTCTGGATCAACGTAACAAGTAAATAATAGGCTGATATAGATACAATTTATTCAGCCATAATTGTTATCTATCAATGTGGACTTGGATGGACAAGCAGAAGGAATATGCTGACTTCAGTAACAGCTTCTTCAAGGAATCATAGACCAGAATCTGCACACAGAGGAATCGAAATCTGCTTCCTGAAAATCCACCATCACCTCTGCCGACCCTTGCTCATATATGACATCACCACCGGAGATGACCTTATACCTTGATTTGACTTTACCTATCGGACTTGACCTTTTTAATTTAACCGGATTTGACCATAACTATCGGACATGCCGTCAACCTATTAACTGATCAGATGTGACAATACCATCCTAACTGATCAGATGTGACAATACTATCCTGTGCCATAGGCCTCTAAAAACATCCTGAAGAAGATCCAGGCCTGCCTATTTTATACAATCTTTATTCAGCAGTCAATAAAAATCATGATTGCTGCAAATAGGATTTGTGTTGCTTTATAATGATTAAGAAGCTGTTTGGAGACATTAAACAACGATGTTATATTCAGAGTACATGTTCAGTTTCGGACTGGGGTGCTTGGAGCTCTCCAGTGATGTTTATTGATGGGCCCCACCAATGAAGTTGATTCTTGGGGCCCACAAGTTGATTCTTTGGTCTACCAGTGGAGTTGAATTTTGGGGCCCACCCTACAGCACGTCTTTTGCTTTTGGCCTCTTTCTCTGCTTTTCTCTGAGAAGCAACCCCAAGCTTACCATGTCCATGAGCACACCAGGGGCTTCCCATGCTCCCTTCTGGGCCAGTTTGAGCTCGTCAACATACATATATTTTGTTGGAAAATTCCTTTAAAGGGATTTTGCCACAATCTCATTTCATACCTCCTGCATCCAGCTCTTCAGCTCTGTGTGCTCAGAAGGGGGCGTGTGTGATTTGTTTGAATTGCATATCATGTGACTCAGGATGACATCACAAGGTCTTTCCTCTCTGTAGTCTAAGAAAGGTCTGTTTATGTATAGAATTGTAAGTAGCTACACTGTAGCTCAGAGGTAACATTTTTGCTCTTCAGCACAAGGGTCCTTGGTTCAAATCCCTGCAGGAACTTAACCTGTGGATATTATTTTCCTCTTTATCAATGCACAGACCTCATTGGGGTTTCTTTTTTTTTATTTGCACTGTTTGACTTATTGCTAACTAGTCCAAAGGACAGGAGTAGAATGACTGCACCTGGGGTTGAACACTCAGTAGCTACCTGAGAAGAGAGGTGATGTCTGAGCATGTGCGACCAGGACTGAGGAGCTCTCAGCCCTGGTCGTATCCCCTGGAGATGAGCTGTAAACAATGGATCACTAAGGGAGCAGTTAAAACAAAAACGGTGCAGAATTTTTTATAATGATGAATGGTGAAAATGTTTATTATTTAATTTTCAAACTTCCCATGTCAATTTTATTTTGTGGCAAAACCCCTTTAAATATGGTGAAGAAAACCAGAAGGTTTTGTTTCATACATACCACGAGCACACACAGCCCAGTGGCTTCTATATCTACAATCACATTATTCAATCCTTCCTCCCAGTCTTTCTCTTTCCACATAATTGCACATTTCCTTTCTGATTTGTTAACTATATAAAGCGAAGCATTGCACATCAAGCCCTGGGACACACATTGCTTTCTGGAGCAAGCTTTGAATGTGTCAATCAAAGAGAGGATTTGCAGAATGATTACAGATCCCGTGCTACAGTCTTTTCTGTACTAGTAATGAAGCATCTCAGGTCTGGTAAGATCAGTCCGCTGGAGAACTCCGTCCGGCTGGATGTATTGTCCAATGCTAAATACAACCCAGTAATAGCGGTACTTTTTAATATAACATATTCCAGATTATTAGTGCCCATAATTAATAATTTCCCAACATTTGACTTACATTCAATAAAATTCCTTTAAAAGGAATTTATCACATTGAACATGCTATCTGATCTGCCGGAAGCATTTTATAGAGTAAGAGGAGCTGAGCAGAATGATATATAGGTCTGTGGGGAAGTATGCAGTAGAACTTGCATAATAACATAGATTGTAAGGCCAAAAAAGCACAGACGTCCATCCAGTTCAGCCTATTGTGCTATAGTGTTGACCCAGACGAAGGCAAAAATCCCCATGAGGTAGAAGCCAATTGTCCTCATTTTAAGGAAAAAAAATCCTTCCTGACTCCAACCTGGAAATCAGAATAACGCTCTGGATCAACGACCCTTCTCCAGAATCCCGGTCACTATAACTTGTTATATTATAACATCTAGAAATGTATCCAGACCCTTCTCCAGTATCCGTCACTAGAACTGTCTATAACTATAATCTAGAAAGGTGATCCAGACCCCTCTCCAGAATCCCGGTCACTATAACTTGTTATATTATAACATCTAGAAATGTATCCAGACCCTTCTCCAGTATCCCGGTCACTATAACTATGTTATATTATTACACTCTAGAAATGTATCCAGACCCTTTTTGTACTCTGTTAGTGAATTCAGCATGACAGGTTCCTCTGGCAGAGAGTTCCACAGTCTCACTGCTCTTACAGTAAAGAATCCCTTTCTATGTTTACGTAGAAACGTTCTTTCCTCTAGATGTTGAGGACACCCCTCTGTTCTAGATACAATCCTGAGTATAAATAGATCTTGGGAGAGATATCTGTATTGACCTCTGATATATTTATACATATTTATTATGTCCCCCCCGAAGCCGTCTTTTTATAGCCTAAATCACCCTAACCTTGCTCATCTTTCTGGGTATTATAGTCCACCCAGTCCTTTTATTATTTTCGTTGCCTGCCTTTGAACCTTGAACTTGTAATTTATTCATTTAAATTTCTGCTTCTTTTGTATTAAGGAGTCCAGTAGGTAGTGTTATCGGTGACTGACAACCTTTCTTGTTTGGGTATATAGAGATAGCTGTCAATCACTGATAAAATCGTCCCACTGGACTCCTTAACCCCAAATGAGCAGGAATTTTAAATAATAGATTACAAATTTTTACTAAATGATGTCCAACAAAACTACATATACACTCACCGGCCACTTTATTAGGTACACCATGCTAGTAACGGGTTGGACCCCCTTTTGCCTTCAGAACTGCCTCAATTCTTCGTGGCATAGATTCCACAAGGTGTTGCAACGATGCTCAATTGGTACCAAGGGGCCCAAAGAGTGCCAAGAAAATATTCCCCACACCATGAAACCACCACCACCAGCCTGAACCGTTGATACAAGGCAGGATGGATCCATGCTTTCATGTTGTTGACGCCAAATTCTGACCCTACCATCCGAATGTCGCAGCAGAAATCGAGACTCATCAGACCAGGCAACGTTTTTCCAATCTTCTACTGTCCAATTTCGATGAGCTTGGGCAAATTGGAGCCTCAGTTTCCTGTTCTTAGCTGAAAGGAGTGGCACCCGGTGTGGTCTTCTGCTGCTGTAGCCCATCTGCCTCAAAGTTCGCCGTACTGTGCGTTCAGAGATTCTCTTCTGCCTACCTTGGTTGTAACGGGTGGCTATTTGAGTCACTGTTGCCTTTCTATCAGCTCGAACCAGTCTGCCATTCTCCTTTGACCTCTGGCATCAACAAGGCATTTCCGCCCACAGGACTGCCGCTCACTGGATGTTTTTTCTTTTTTGGACCCTTCTCTGTAAACCCTAGAGATGGTTGTGCGTGAAAATCCCAGGAGATCAGCAGTTTCTGAAATACTCAGACCAGCCCTTCTGGCACCAACAACCATGCCACGTTCAAAGGCACTCAAATCACCTTTCTTCCCCATACTGATGCTCGGTTTGAACTGCAGGAGATTGTCTTGACCATGTCTACATGCCTAAATGCACTGAGTTGCCGCCATGTGATTGGCTGATTAGAAATTAAGTGTTAACGAGCAGTTGGACAGGTATACCTAATAAAGTGGCCGGTGAGTGTAAATTTGCTCAGCTCCTCTTGCTCTGTAACAATGATCCTGGCAGATCTGATAACATGTTCAATGTGACAGGTTCCCTTCACTCTGGCACTGGATATGTGCAGATTATCAAATATTCTAGATTACCAGACAGCAATAGAGACTTATGTAAAACTTATTTTAGGTTTCCTTCACATTCTGTTTTGTAGCAGTTTTTGGCTGAGAAAAGTTACCTAAACTTCATGCATTTTTCCATGCTTCATGCAGTATTTTATATGTTTTTTTGTGGCATTTTTACAACATATTGGGCCAGATTTATTATGGCAACCGTCCCGAAACAAAACACAATTTGTGCCAAAAAACTGGTGTAAATGCCTCTCATCACATTAATTATGGGCGACATATATGTACAGGGCTGCACCAATATTCTGATGCCCTTTCAGCCCAAAAACTGGTGCAGCTCTATTCTCTAGATGGATGAGCAGGTGCACTCCAAAATTAGGCGCATTATCGGGTGCCCGCGGCACATTGTAATACGCCTGAGAATGGGGGGGTGGGGCGTTCTGGAGGTGTTTCGCACTACAACCGTACAAAGCTACACATTTATGACGTGAGAACGGCAAAATTGGCCGCATTACTGCTGGAACAGGCAGACGAAGTTAAAAGTGGTTTACCTTAGCCCGAGTTGTCATTGTGGAATTAGAAAGTGCCAAATCTATGACCCACAGTAGAACAGGTTCATACATTCTGGTGCATTCTACACTACTTTAAAGCTATTTAAAACTGGCCTCTTTGTGCCTAGATCATACATGTCACCCTATGTGCTTCATACAGTTTTTAGCCATTTTTGCAATTTTCTTAACCAAGGGGTGTGGTTTTACCAAAAAGTGGCATGGTTTTTTAAGCAACATTGAATGCCCAAAATTTTGCCCAAATTTTACCATAATTTTTGGTGTAAACTAAGGCAAGTAATAGGTAGTGTAAAGTTAGACAACACTGTCTACAGATGTACCAAATTTATCATATAAAATGAGCCACTGAGATAAATCTGGTGCATCCTTAGGCTGGGTTCACACGGCTTATTTGCAGGACGTAATTACGCCCCGCAATTACGCCGTGTGGACGGGGGCCGGCACCTCGCCGGCCCATAGACTTGCATTACCAGCGGCGCGTATACGCCGCTAGTAATTCACATGTCACTTATCTCCCCCCGCGGCGGATTCGCCGAGCAGGGAGAGGAGACGTAATCCATAGTTCTCTATGAGAACTGTGGATTACCGTGATGATTGGGACGTATTCCAGCCGTAATTTGCGCAGTACGGACTGAATTACGGACTGAAATACGTCCCATTTTAAGCCGTGTGAACATAGCCTTAGACTGTCTAATCTAACTTTACGCTTTCTAGGCAGTAGAGAATGTTAGTAAACTAGAAAATAGCCTGTCCCAGGCTGGTGATTGTAAGGGTATGTCCACATGGCGTATAGCATACCCCAATAGAAAATGCATCTACTTAAGGGCAGAGCTTTTCCCAGGTTATCAACTGCAATCCATATTCAAATATCTGAGTGGCATATGGAAGTAGTCAGCACTCCAAGAGATGGTGAGTATTTTAAATCTTTATTCATCTATCCATGTCACAAGAACAGTGACCACTGTATCAATAAGCAATAGTGCAATACTGCAACCTTTTGGGCTGACGCTCATCATCAGGCTTGATAAAGGTGAAGAAACAAGCGCCCTCATTCACTATTGTGGTTGTGCCAGAAAAAGTGTCTTAAAATGCGCCAAAAAGTGCAGCATGTCACAGGCATATTTAATATTGACTTGAGACGCTTTTTGCACACTGCTTGACACAGGGGTGCGGCTTAGCAAAAGTGCATGTTGCTTCACAGGAAGTGGGCATGGCCATGATGCAACATGCTGTGCCAAAATTTGCCAAGATTGCGCCAAAATCCTGATGTAGAAAGTAAGCAAAAAACAAAGAACTGGTCTTAAAAGTAAGACAAGTGTAAAGCTGCACCAATTTATCAGTCAGCACGAGCCACTGTGATAAATCTGGTGCATTTTTAGGCTAAGTTTTAGACAGAGATAGTAAATGAGGGCCACAGTCCTCCTGAAGCCTATGCCTCCCAGCTGCCTTTAGTAACTGCAGAGCGGTACGTTTTAACCCAATTAGGGTATGTTCCCACAATGGGTTTTAACAAGAAATTTGATGTAGAATCCTCTTGTATTCCAACGACCATTCACTGTAGCTCACACAAATCTGTGGACATGTTCATTCTTTTGAGCAGATCCTTGTCGGATTCCGCTCTGGTATGAGTGATGCGGTTTAGCCCCATTGAAATTTTATTAACCCACATCTGAATCAGAGGCAAATACCGCCCCTGTTAAGTAAAAATCTTTGGCAGAAATTTGGGGTATTGCTTTAGATTTTTTTCTGAGAATCAGATGTCGGATTTTTCTGATAGGAAAAGTCCAACGTGTGAAGCCAGCTTAAGAGACACATTCCTTTATCTTGATCAAGCCTGAAGAAGGGCATCGGGCCAAAACATTGCTGTAGTGTAGTATTGCCTATTGACACAGTCGTAACCATGCTTGGATGAATTAATAACCATTTAAAGGGAACCTGTCACATAGTTTATGCCTCCCTTGCTGAGGGCAGCACAAGCTAGTGTCAGACCTGCTGTTTCCAGCGCTGTGTCCCTTATTCTGTAAGATGCTGTAGTTTTAGAGCATTTAATGCTCAAATCTTATTCATGAGCAGGTGTTAGCTCCACCCACCACAGGCTAGCTCCACCCACTGATAGTTATTCACATGTTTCTACCAATTCAAAGTAATAGGTTTGTCAGTTGAGGTGGGTGGGGCTAGCCTCAGGTGGGCGGGGTTTGAAAAAAACTGACACTCTGAATGACTCTTTGAATGACTCTTCTGGCTGAAAACTGCAGATTTCAGCATTAAATACACGAAAACTACAGCATCTTACAGAATAAGGGGCACAGTGCTGGAAACAGCAGGTCTGACACTAGCTTGTTCTGACCTCAGCCAGTGGGGCAAAAACTATGTGACAGGTTCTCTTTAAAAGCTGCTATATTTGCTTTCTCTTAGAGTGCTCACTACTTCCGTACGCTATTTGGCTGGAGTGTAAAAAACAGCTTCTTCCAAAAACTTTTTTCATTATTTCACTTCATCTGTCCACCATTTCCAGTCTGCTATACGCCAAGAGTATATCATCCATAAGAAATCCACTTTGTTGAAAGGGAAAGCTATGTCCCCATGCTACCATGTTTTGGGGGACCCCTCCATTTCAAGAGCATTCCTGGAGTTTCCCTTAAAGGAGTTTTGCCATAAGTGGGGAATATTTCCACCACTCGCAGAGCTGGCTGGGGCGTTTGGCTCTGCTTGAAACTCCCATAATACAGAACAGAGAGTCATGTGCAAGTGCGATCAACTCTCCAGTCTGCACGGAGAGATTCTGGGGCCCGTTCCCGAAATAGGTGCGGTCCCAGAGTTGGGATCCACACCTATCGGACATTGTCTATGGTGGCAAAACCCCTTTAAATAAATCAAGAGTCAGAGTAAACAAGGCATGTAGAGTAGCTGTGGGGTCGGCCCCATAGAATCAACTCCACTAGTGGGCCCCATATTCAACTCAATCAGTGTTCCCCAAGAATCAACTTCAACTTCACTGGTGGCCCCCCAGAATGAAATTCCACTGGTGGGCTCTAGGCACCCCAGTCTGATACAGCATTTCTTTTTTTTTTTTTTTTAAAGTGTTTATTTTAAGAACAAATTTTTTCTTTTTACAAAACAAATTAGAAACCCAATTACAACCATCCATCAATAACATTCAAACCTTCCCAACATTTGCATTACATGAGGTATCACAACCTATCCTTATAGACGGTAAAACAATTCCTACAATTCGTACGGATTCCAACGTCATCAAATGTAATAAAAGCAAATGCATTATTCAAGCAGGATAAGAAAACATTCACCCCCATTCACACCATTCATTCAATTAATCTACAGCCGAGTCAGTAGCTCCTGATTACAATTACATCCCACCACCTGTGCTCCAACCCGCACTCAAGAGTCTAGTACCTAACAGGACTGAGAGGCGAGCCAAAGGCCCCAAATGTCCATGAACCTGTACGGGACACCCCTGGCCTCAAAAGTAAGCCTGTATTTTGACAAATATCCATTAACGATTTTCTTCCATTGGCGTTTAGACGGGGCTTTCTGATGCTTCTAATTTAACAGAATAGTCTTTCTGGCATAAAACATCAGTAATCTGTATAACTGTCTTTCATACTTAGTCTGAATTAAGTCTTCTACCAGGCCAAAGAGACTATTCTCTGGAGCGCAAACCCCCGGAAAACCCGACTTCTCATTCATAAACCTATGGACGCTGGACCAAAAGGCCCTAATAGGAGGACATTCCCAAATCATATGGAAAAAGGAGCCCCTCGCATACCCACATCTTAGGCAGTTTACCCATATGGGCAAGCCTGGACGGTGTATAATAAACTCTATGCAACCACTTATTCTGTATTAGCTGATCTCTAGCATTAATCACTGTAGCTCGCCACGTGGAAGCCAGCTCCTCCATATGATGAGCTTCCAACCCAGGGATATCCTCCGTCCACCTGTCAAAGGACCTTCTCAGAGGGGACTGTTGGCAGCCCAGGATAGTTCTATAGAGATACTGCATTTCTTATAGATACTATACACCTGACAGGTTTTTATGAATAACTTCTGAATTTGATGACTGTGTATAAGATGAGGTTTTGTCTTTTTAAAGATGAAGTGAAATAACTGAAGTCATTTTATCATATGAGGAAGGACTATAGGTATGTGCTGCAGTGAATTGATTGTTGTGATTTAGAAGGGTTTTCCAGCAAAGAAAAATTATTATTAGATAGTGCCAGGTTAGGTAAAAAAATAAATAAAAAGTTATACTTACCTATGACCCCTCCAGAGCTGCCGCTCTGGAGCTCCTCAGCAATCCACTCCTCATAACTTTCAGGTTCTTGTCCTGATACGCGGGAGTGGGACACACTCCATTTTGTCAGGAGAAGAACCCAGAAGTAAAGGGGAACAGATAGCTGGAGATCTCCACAGCAGCTCCAGTGAAAACGAAGGCAGGTATAACTTAAAATTTTCTTACCCACCCTGCCCCCATTAAAGAAAATATTTTATAGAGTGAGGTATGGAGAAACTCAAAGAAAATTCACAGTGATCCCTGGTTTGATGGTGCAGATTGTTATGTCTTAATCTTGTTGTTACAATATATTTCCTATTGGGGGCCTGCTATATATATTTTGTCTGTCTCACCATGGAAGATCACAAGGGGGAAGGGAAGGTGTGAGCTTTACTGATTGGACCCTGGAGATGCCCTCTTTGGTGACCTGGCTTTGATCATTCAGCTCTATTTGTTATGGGATTGGGGCTGCTGGAAACTGCTGTAGGTTATCCAAGTAAAGGGGGAGTAAAAAAGAGGTAACAGGGGATAGTGGTGGTATTCATTGTAGTAGAGTGAGTAGGTAATCTGTGTGATAGTGAAGGAGGAAAAGGCCAGATTCTCTGTTGCGATATGACCATGGCCATGGGTTGTATCTGTGGGATTTAAAGAAGAGGCTAGAATTTGAGTTGTGCTCCAGTACCTAGGGCCAGGAGATTGAGGAGCTGATATTTTATCATCTTTTGCATGGTTCTGGGGGACGGTTCTGCCGCGGTTTGTGGAGTCACCCGTCCCTCATTACCACTGAATTGCACATTTTCTGCCCGAAAACCCATCGGAAGATTGTGAATGCTCCAAGTTTTTTGAACGCCAGTGGCTGAAAAGTCATCCATCTGAAGAACTGTTCAGTGTAGACTCCTGGACAGATTTTCTAATAAAGTCTATGGGGATGGTTTCTGGTCAGTTTTCAGATGTTTTCCAAATCCTCAAACCATCTGAAAATCCAACCAATAAATCATGCCGTGTGAACGAACCTTAAGAAGAATCGGATTAGAGACTTATATGTGGACTTTATGGGAGAGAGGAGTTGAGTTGTGACAAACTGCTCTGAGAACTAGTAACAGAAAATCACTGCGGGAACTGATCTGTGGATGTGAAGCGTGTTTATCCTTCAACATCAATGCATTTGATTGGTGCTGCTCCCCTACATCTAAACTCGTTCAGTTGATTGTGTGTTACGAACTCCATGACAACTGGTATATGTGTTTTTGTTCTTCCGAAAAAGTGTGACACCAGCCTCAGGCTACAGAACCTTTGAGACGAAAGCTCAAATTGGTATGTAAAATCTGCTGCTACAATTGTTTGGAAGCATTAGTCCTGAAAAAAATTCCACTTTTATTGCAGTTTTGTGCTGAAAACAGGTGCTGGTGGGTGATCACTTTTTTGAATTGTTAGATTTGCTGGATTCTCTGATTTTTTTGGCTCATCAAATGCAGGAATAAAGGTCATTCACTGTAATGCGACAACTTCTAGTAGCTCTATGATAAGCACTGCAAAATCTGTGTATTGCTTAGAAATACTAATAATATCATTATTATGAAATATTTGACTTATTTACAAACAGTAAGAATAATATAATTATACGATCACATTATATGACTAATGGTGAATGTGTCTGCAGCAGGTTTATTTAGGAGTGGGGGTCTTCAGAGCAAGTAGCAGTAATTGGCAGTAACTTGGGGAGGAAAAATGCTGTCAAAGCCAAAATAAAGCAGAAAAAAACATTTTTTTTAAAGTAAAACTGTAACTCTGATGTTCTATATATAACATAACAATAAAATAATACTAAACTAGTAATAACTATAGAACTTGCATACATAAAGCTTCATATTGCGTTACATTGTCACCGGATATCCCGCGGCATGGAGACTTGATTAACCCTTAAATGATGCAGCTATATTCAGATTTTTCATTTTCGTTTTTTCCTCCCCCTTTCCAAGAGCCATAATTGTTTCCATTTTTTCCTTTTAAATATAGAGGCTTGTTTTATGTGGGACAAGATGTGTTTTTTAATGATGCCATTGATTGTACCATATAATGTACTGTGGAATCCCCCAAAAATTCTCTGTGGGGTAGAGAGTGAAAAAAAACTCTTAAGTGTGCCATTTTTATATGAGCTTAGTTTTTATGGAGTTCACTGTTCGGTATGAATGACAGGCTATTTCCATTCTGTAGATCGGTACGATTCTGGTGATACCAAGGGCGACATGTATGATCGGGGCTGCTCCAGTTTTCTGGTGTACTTTGAGCCAAAAAGAATGTATGAACAGCTGCACTCCAAACTTTGGCACCAAAGAAACATTTTAATGCACCAAAGATTTGGAACGTTCTGGGGGCATCGCACCACATTAGTGTTTTTTTTTTTTTTTTTTGTGTGCAGAACTATACGTTGTATTTGGCACATATTGCTTTTCATTTATAGAGGAAGGAATGGATGCCTCCATTTTGGTTTCTTGCACCCCGCTCATCTCCACAGCTTGTTATATCAGGGCTGTATGCGTGCAAGGTTGGTGCCTGTATTTATTTTTCTCTCTGGATTATGGAGGTCGGTTGGCCCAATGAGAAGTCTGAATTTGGCTCTAGTGAGAGGTAAAGATAGCGTAGGACCACCCGCCTTGAGATCCCGTTGTAAGTCGGGGGTCGCATAAACACTTTTTGATCAAAACTTGTGAACTAAGAATCTCAAAGACTTGTCGTATTGGCTCTACACTGCCCTGTATGTATGACCTGCAGAATAACAGACCAGGGTAAAGGTGATGCCTGAGCCAGACTTGTGGTATTGGCTCTACACTGCCCTGTATGTATGACCTGCAGAAGAATAACCAGACCAGGGTAAAGGTGGTGCCTGAGCCAGACTTGTGGTATTGGCTCTACACTGCCCTGTATGTATGACCTGCAGAAGAACAGCCAGACCAGGGTAAAGGTGGTGCCTGAGCCAGACTTGTGGTATTGGCTCTACACTGCACCTGTATGTATGACCTGCAGAAGAACAGCCAGACCAGGGTAAAGGTGGTGCCTGAGCCAGACTTGTGGTATTGGCTCTACACTGCCCTGTATGTATGACCTGCAGAAGAACAGCCAGACCAGGGTAAAGGTGGTGCCTGAGCCAGACTTGTGGTATTGGCACTACACTGCCCTGTGTGGATGACCTGCAGAAGAACAGCCAGACCAGGGTAAAGGTGGTACCTGAGCCAGACTTGTGGTATTGGCTCTACACTGCACCTGTGTCACATCAAGGGAGGTACAGTGAGCCCTAACTGGAACCCAGCCCACTGTCCCTGCCTGCTTGACGTGCTGCCCTAGGCGGCAGACGGCAACTGGGCGACAGTCTCTGCTCTGCTAAAGTGCTGGGGCCGCCAGGAAGTAGAATAGTTAGACAGTTCGGGTCAATACCAAATCAGGAACGCCAAGCCACAAATCAGAACCAGAGGGATAAACGTAAACAAGCCGAGGTCAAACACGAACAGGAGCGAGGTACAAAATCAGGAGACAAACCGGGGTGAGGAGAACAGGCCAAGGTCAGGTATTCGGATAAGCAAAACACAAGAACAAGTAACAAGGTAGCCAGGAATATCACAGGTTCTGCACTCAGCCTTCAGGGAGTTTAAATGGGATTCCTGGATACCGCCCCTGTAGCTGATTGGAGCGGCCTCCGGGTCCTCCCATTGGCTTGTGCGACACGCCCCATGTCAAGAGTGGCTGGGCGTCTGTCACTCACAGCGCTGCCAGCAGTAAGTGTATCAGGGTGGGGTCGCTGATCAGCTTCTGCAGCCTGTTGATCCCTGCAGCCTGAGCACAGCCTACCCCCTACCCCCCCCCTTTTAGGAGGGGCCACCGGACCCTTCCCTGGTCTGGGTTTGTCTAGGTGAGCCTCATGGAATTCCCTCACCAGGCGATCAGCATGGATGGATTTTGCCAGAACCCATGATCTCTCCTCAGGATCATACCCCTTCCAATGGACCAGGTACTGCAGTGACCTTTGGACCTTACGCGAATCTAAAATACGGGCGACTTCATTTTCTAACTCCCCCTCTATGCGAACTGAAGAAGGAGGTCTAGAGGGCGGAGTCACAGGCTGACTATACCTCTTACGAAGTGCATGACGGGACACGTTATGTATACGGAGATAAGAGGGTAATTTCAGCCGATAAGTCACCGGGTTAACCACCTCCTGAACCACATACGGACGTTCAGGTACAGGTGGAGGGCATAGTTCACCAGGAGGACGAGTTCTGGGAACCTTAGCCCACGCACAAGCTGCACAAGATGCCGCATAGGCCTCAACGCTGGCACCGCCGCTTCCAGATAGAGCATTAGCCTGCACAACAGTATTGCCCAGCATGGTAAGGAGACATCTGTAAACACACCGCAGTACCCACCTGACGAAATTCCCAGAAATCCAGTCAAACACTGGGTTATATTTCTGAAGCCAGGGCAGCCCCAACACCACATCAGCGAGCAGCCCCTCCATGACGAAAAGAATACACTTTTCAATATGTATGGATCCGACCACCATCTCCAGCTCAGGGGTACAATATTGGATTGCACCCCGAGTTAGTGGGGTGGAGTCAATAGCCACAGCCTGTAGCGAGTCAGATAGCGGTCTACAAGGTAGGCCCAGACATTTGGCGAAAGACGCATCAACAAAATTAGAAGCTGATCCAGAATCCACAAACGCACTCGCAGAACCAGACAGCGACAAGTATGAAATCTTAACTGGTAGCAGCAACTTATTAGATACAATAGGAAATACCTGCTCGCCTAGGTGATCTTCCTGCTGACCACCAAGGCGTTGGAGTTTTTCAGACCTGGTCTTCCATTTGGAGCATTCCCGAATGCCGTGTCCATCTTCGCCACAGTAGAAGCACAACCCCTGCATGCGACGAGTAGTCCTATGGTCGCTAGCCGCAGTGACAGAAAAAGTCCCGACTTGCATGGGCTCCTCTGAGTTTAAATTGGAAACAACGGGTTTAGGGGTGACCATGGTGTGGACCAGGGGGAACCTTTTCCTGCCGTTCCTCCCTAAAACGTCTGTCCAGATGAACGGCTAGTGCCATAGCCTCATCTAAAGTACCAGGGGTAGGGTAAGCCACCAATAAATCCTTCACATGGTCAGCTAACCCTGATCTAAACTGGCATCTGAGAGCTGGGTCGTTCCAACCAGATGGAACGCACCAGCGACGAAATTCAGAGCAAAACTCCTCCACCGTCTTTTGACCCTGCCTCAATGTGGTCAGCTGAGCCTCGGCCACAGCTTCCCTATCAGGGTCATTAAAAAGTACCCCTAAAGCGGCAAAGAACCTGTCCACAGAAGACAGTTCAGGCGAGTCAGGCGGTAACGAAAATGCCCACTCCTGGGGGGGGGGGGACCCTGCAGTAAGGACATAACAATTCCCACCCTTTGCTCCTCATTCCCCGAGGTAAGTGGGCGGAGCCTAAAATACAGACGACAACCCTCTCTAAATGTCACAAAGGCCTTCCTGTTACCTGCGAACCTGTCAGGCAACTGGATAGGGGGTTCCACAGGAGGGGAAGATAGTGCAGGGACCCTCTGACTTGGGGCAGCCTCCTGTTGTTCTACCCTCAGAGCCAGATCCTGGACTAGCTGGGTTAGCCCCTGCATCTGCTCTACCAGAGCTGTCATGGGGTCCATAGTGAGGGTAGAGCAGTAACGGTTTTGGCCTGTGATAATGTCACGTCTAGGGTGGTACTGTGAGCCCTGACTGGTACCCAGCCCACTGTCCCTGCCTGCTTAACGTGCTGCCCTAGGCGGCAGACGACAACTGGGTGACAGTCCCTGCTCTGCCTAAGTGCTGGGGCCGTCAGAAAGTAGAATAGTAAGACAGTCCGGGTCAATATCAAATAGGAATGCCAAAGCCACAAATCAGAACCAGAGGAATAAACGTAAACAAGCCGAGGTCAAACACGAACGGGAGCGAGGCACAAAATCAGGAGACAAGCCGGGGTCAGGAGAACAAGCCGAGGTCAGGTACACAGATAACCAAAACACAATACCCCGAACAAGAAACACGAGGTAGCCAGGAATATCACAGGCGCAGCACTCAGCCTTCAGGGAGTTTAAATGGGATTCCCGGATACCGCCCCTGTAGCTGATTGGCGCGGCCTCTGGGTCCTCCCATTGGCTGGTGCGATACGCCCCCTGTCAGGAGTGGCTGGGCCCCTGTCACTCACAGAGCTGTCAGCAGCAAGTGTATCAGGGTGGGGTCGCTGATCAGCTGCTGCAGCCTGTTGATCCCTGCAGCCTGAGCACAGCCTAGCCCTGACAACCTGTATGTATGACCTGCAGAAGAACAGCCAGACCAGGGTAAAGGTGGTGCCTGAGCCAGACTTGTGGTATTGGCTCTACACTGCCCTGTATGTATAACCTGCAGAAGAACAGCCAGACCAGGGTAAAGGTGGTGCCTGAGCCAGACTTGTGGTATTGGCTCTACACTGCCCTGTATGTATGACCTGCAGAAGAACAGTCCAGACAGGGTAAAGGTGGTGCCTGGGCCAGACTTGTGGTATTGGCTCTACACTGCCCTGTATGTATGACCTGCGAAAGAACAGCCAGACCAGGGTAAAGGTGGTGCCTGAGCCAGACTTGTGGTATTGGCTCTCCACTGCCCTGTATGTATGACCTGAGGAAGAACAGCCAGACCAGGGTAAAGGTGGTGCCTGAGCCAGACTTGTGGTATTGGCTCTACACTGTGCCTGTATGTATGACCTGCAGAAGAACAGCCAGACCAGGGTAAAGGTGGTGCCTGAGCCAGACTTGTGGTATTGGCTCTACACTGTGCCTGTATGTATGACCTACAGAAGAACAGCCAGACCAAGGTAAAGGTGGTGCCTGAGCCAGACTTGTGGTATTGGCTCTACACTGCGCCTGTATGTATGAGCTGCAGAAGAACAGCCAGACCAGGGAAAAGGTGGTGCCTGAGCATGATTTCTGGTATTGGCTCTATATGGTCCTGTATGTATGACCTGCAGAAGAACAGCCAGACCAGGGTAAAGGTGGTGCCTGAGCCAGACTTGTGGTATTGGCTCTACAGCCTGTATGTATGACCTGCAGAAGAACAGACCAGGGTAAAGGTGGTGCCTGAGCCAGACTTGTGGCATTGGCTCTATACTGCGCCTGTATGTATGACCTGCAGAAGAACAGCTAGACCAGGGTAAAGGTGGTGCCTGAGCCAGACTTGTGGCATTAGCTCTACACTGCCCTGTATGTATGACCTGCAGAAAGAACTAGCCAGCAGCCATGGTAAAGGTGGTGCGCAGAAGCCAGACAGTATGTATGGCAGATTGTGGCTCTGTACTGCGCCTGTATGTATGACCTGCAGAAGAAACAGCCAGACCTGGGGTAATAGGTGATATCCTGAGCCAGACTTGTGGTATTGGCTTTACACTGCCCTGTATGTATTACCTGCAGAAGAACAGGTTCATACATTCTGGCGCTTTCTACACTGCCTTAAAGCTATTTAGAACTGACCTGTCAGCACCAACGTTCATACATGTCGCCCCAAGTTTGTGTTATGCTTTAGTATTTTTTTTTTATATAACGACTTAATCTATTTTTTTAAATTTGTACTTGCATTTTCTACAACCAACAATATTTTTGCTTTTCAATATATGGATCAGAGGTAGGGCTCATTTTTTGCAGGCTGAAACGTACTGTTTATTGCCACCAGTTTGGAATACATATAACTTTTTGATTACTTTTTATTCAAACTTTTGGGGGATGAGAAATCACCCAAAAAAATATTGTTTTGGTGTTGGGAACTTTTTTGTATATGGTGCTCGCTGTATGGGAAGAATGATTTTAGATTTAAATAAGAAAGCAGGCGATATCAATTGTGTATAACTTTTATATATATATTTTTTTTTATTTGTACAATGGTAAAAAGGGGTGGTTTTATATTTGTTGTATTTTTTAAACTTTTTTTTTTTTTTTTTTTTTTTTACTTTGACAATTAATCCCCCCCTGCAATTGCTTGACTGCTTGTCCTCTATATGGCAGTACTAATGTTGCACATTCATAACCTTTTATACTCTGCATCACTTATTTCACACTGCAATAGCATCACAGGAGGAGAAGAGGGGCGACTGGGAGCCACAATAGAGCGCGCCCTAATTTGCTTCTCATTTAGACACAGCGGTCACTTTTAACAAAGCATATTAATGATTAAGCGGCTATAATCAAAGCTGCACCCGATCTCGGCTGCTAGTGGTGGTTGCCAGCTATATCTAATGCATGGCACCAGCTGCGTATGAGTTGCCCTGCTCCATACACCCTTCACGTTCTTAGGGCGTAAAGGAATTAAAGGGGTTGTCCGTAGAAAAAATATTTTCTTAGATCTTAGGCAGTTCTGTATTATACTTTTATTCCATTAGCTGCGGTTCTATATCTTCTGTTTAATGACATTAAGCCTAGGAGTTCTGTGTCTCCACACACACTGGAAACAGCTCTGTATCAGGCCCAAGAAACCAGGTGACCAAAAAGGTTTGTCTTTTGTTAAGGGCAGCATTTAAAGCCAGATCCCTGAGGACCTCCCACTCACAGCTTAAATATGAAGGAGAAAACAGGGGGCGTGCACTGAAACTGGGACTGAGGGAGTGGAAAGCAGACAAAGCACAAGAAAGGATCTTTTAAATTGGAACTTTTAAATTGGAAATGCTGCTGCTCAGAAGCAGAGAAGGGAGTTTACACACAGCACAGGAAATACACAAATTAGCACAGAAAACATCACAGAGAAATCAATGATGACTCAGGAAAGAAATTTTCAGTCTTTTCTTACTCCTTTGCGTATAATGAGATTTTTCTGAAGACTGTATGGTTGGTCTGTTGTAAACAAAAACTGACCAAACCCTTTCTGCAAAAAGCTGTGAGGAGCCAACAAAAGAAAGGGCCACATTGCTTTCCCAGTACCACTGTCTAATGCCACATCAGCTCCATCCCTACTGATTGGACACTGCTGGAATATCCTAACTGTATGTCATCAGTATCTGTGCTGAGACAGTGTAATATGGTTTCATCAAACAAGAGTTATTGTATAATGAAAAGTTACACAATTTTCCCAAAAAGTTTTTGGATGAATTTCTCACAGTTTTTAAGATGCCTGCTGTCACTGAATAGGACGCTTCAGTGTTCAATTCCAGTGGATGAAATTTCTGCTTGGTACGTGATCAGCCATGGGTATGTGGTTAGTGCTGGGTATGTGATCAGTGCTGGGTATGTGATCGGTGCTGGGTATGTGGTTAGTGCTGGGTATGTGATTAGTGCTGGGTATGTGATTGGTGCTGGGTATGTGATTAGTGCTGGGTATGTGATTAGTGCTGGGTATGTGATTAGTGCTGGGTATGTGGTTAGTGCTGGGTATGTGATTAGTGCTGGGTATGTGGTTAGTGCTGGGTATGTGATTAGTGCTGGGTATGTGGTTAGTGCTGGGTATGTGATTAGTGCTGGGTATGTGATTAGTGCTGGGTATGTGATTAGTGCTGGGTATGTGATTGGTGCTGGGTATGTGGTTAGTGCTGGGTATGTGATTAGTGCTGGGTATGTGATTAGTGCTGGGTATGTGATTAGTGCTGGGTATGTGGTTAGTGCTGGGTATGTGATTAGTGCTGGGT
>JAODAL010042060.1:0-35232 GCA_025379985.1 Phyllomedusa bahiana
TTTTTCCCCCTTTCCCGGTAATTGATTGTGGTCTTCTTGGTAATGGCCTCCCAAGGTTCCCTGGATAAAAAACTTTTCCCCTTTAAACTTCCATAGTGATAATTCTCATTGTTCAGTTTTGGACATGTCAGTCTGAGTGTGGCCATTTGTGATCCTTCCCTTTGTATGTTAACCCCTTTCTTATTTGTATTCGGGGAGATGAGGATCTTTCCCCAAGGATTGCTGTGTCTTGTCTGTTTCGGGCACTTTGCTTTGTTTTTTTGCGCCCCTAGACCCTAAATGTTGCAGTTTGTGCTTTGGAGTAGAAGCAAATGCATACAGACGTTATGGAGTAAATCATTCAAGATTTTTATGGGTACCGGTTCCATTTAATGTGTACATGTGAATCCAAAACATGGAGGTTACAAGAGAGATAGTCGTTACAGTAAAAAGAACTAGATAGCAATGAAAGCAAAGAAACATTTAAATTACATAAATTCAGGCAACTATGTCTTTTTGATTTAAAGTTTTTTTAACATAATTTTTGTAGCTGTTGTTATTTTCAAAAAAGAACCTTCTGCAGTGTTTGGTGCGGGTTCCCAACTCTGGGGAGTGGCGTGAGATCCCGCAGTTGGGAGGATGGCAAGTATGATTTACAAAGGAGCACAACCCTCTCCTGCATTTTGGGATGAGAACCCAGAAGTGAAGAGGACCATGTCACTAGAGAGCCCCCCAGCAGCAGCGGTGGCGCGGAACAAGTACGTTTTTGGGGATTTTTTCCCCAGTCTGGCTACATTTTCAGATACATATCTAAACATTGTTTAGTGTAAATGTATCTTTAAAGAAGTCCTGTGGCCATTTCTGACATCTGTATTTTTGTATATCGCAAGGCATTATGGGAAAGGTGCTGAGAAGCTCTAGCGCCCTCTTTTGCTGTAACAAATCCTCAATTTGCTTTTGACCCAAAAAGGTCTTTGGAAAGCAGGGAAGGAAAAGTTTGCCCAAACCAGAAATTTCAGATAAGTGATGCTGGTTTTGGTTGAAATCCCCTTTTTGCTTTAAAAAATCCAGTGGGTCAAAACAAAAATTTGGGGTTGTTACACCAAAAGAGGGCGCTAAAAAGCTTTCCCGCTCTTTCCCATAATGCCCTTTTGATAAGGATGCTTTGTGGAGTCAAAAGGCATTTCGAATACCACCACCTATTTTGGTGCGTTCCCTAAGGAGAGATTTTTTCTGTTTATTTTTGTAAAAAACTTGTGTACCTTATGGAATAACCCAAATTTTGGAGCCCATTTTTAACTTCAAAGTTTACTTTCCCCCTTTATTCCTTTTAGAAATGTGTTACTGGGGGGCATGGCCTGAGGGGAAAGTAAAACAGACATGTTTGTGAGGCTCCTGCTTGTCTGAGAAGCGGCCCCCTTAAAACCCCCAGAAGATTTGGAAGACCTCCAGACCCACCTTGCCCACAGCAGCTGAAGGAGAGGAGCATTTTGAGACCTCTTGGACCCCGGTACGAGCTACGGAGCCGGAGATATCCTGCGCATGAAGTGAGACCTGCACTGGGGGTGAAGCGGCGGCCATTTCAGTGCTCTCCTGCAGGTACCGGCGCCTGCCGCCATGTTACATGTGATAACCCTCACAATACGCTCCGGCCTGATAGCCTGGAGACACTGAGGGCAGCTTCATTATATTGCTCCCTGCCGTAAAGCCTATTAGACTGAGCAGGGTTGGTACCGGTCAAGATCTCTTGGTGAGGGACCCAGCTAAAAATCCTCTCCCCTTGCAAATAGCCTACCGGCGCCATTTCATGCACCTCCTCCTCTCCCTGTTGCCCATAGTGTGGCCACCATTATTTCATCAGGGGAGGCAAGCTTATAAAGACGCTACCCACGTTAATCACAGCTCTGTCTGAGCCCCGGGCATAGGCTGATCTGTCTCTGAATTAAACCCCACTTGGTGAGGGTGCAAAGAATACTTTCCTCTTGCCCAGCTAGGGCATTTCTGCCCCTACCACTGCCATATCATCAGGGACCCAGGATCTTTGCTCTACCATCCTCTTACTTACAAGGAACAATATTCCGCATATATCATAAACAGCCCGACGAGCCACTTGAACATCACTGCTGCTTGGCTTAAAATAGGATATCATCCATCAATCCCTTATTCCAGTAACTATCTCCACCTCGTACATAACACTGTGTGTCACCAAAGGTCTCCAACAGCTACTTGAAAACCGTATTCATAGCTGAAAGGGGTGAGGGAAAAAGGAGACAAAATAAATATATATATTATTTTATATATTTTTATTTATTATATTATATATATATATACACACACACACACATATCGCAGTTCTTCCTCAACATATTCATCGGCTTTATAGATCCCATAAGCTCACTACAACTGCAGTACACAGGCATTATGGCGGGTACCTCCAAGAAAAATCAAGGTAAGCCGAAAAAACTACCGGAGTTCTTTTCCTCTACCCTAGCCAAACAGGGACTAAAATTTCCTCCTCCTACCTCTCCGACACCGTCTTCCAGAGCGGAGTCCGTGGATCTCGATCACCAAGACGTGCCTGATTCTCAACCTCTTACAGTGGCTTCGCTCCAACACCTGTTTTCCTCCTTCCGCTTATCTCTGCAATAAGACATCAAGCAGATGATGGACGATCTCAGACAGGACTTCCACTCCTTAGCCTCACGTACAGAACACGTTGAACACAAAATGGCTGATTTTGCAAAATCCCATAATAGTTTGATAGACGCCAACAATGCTATGGAGGAAGAAGTGCAACGCTTGTCATCTAAAGTCCTAGATCTGAAAGACAGATCTAGGCGCAATAATGTACGGATCTGAGGAATCCCCAAAAATGTCACCCCTGACCAACTAAACGCCTATCTCACTGATTTGATGGCCTCAGTTCTACCAAACACTTCTACACTCGATCTCACAATAGATAGAATTCACAGACTTCCAAAACCGAAAAACCTATCCCAACAAGTACCCAGAGACACAATCGCCAGAATTCATTTTTATAATACGAAGGAAGAATTTCTCCGAGCCCTTTGGAATAAAAACTCTCTTCCTGACCACTTTCAAGCATTGTATATCTTCCCAGACCTGTCGGCCGCAACCATGCTCAGACGAAGGGAATTCCAACCTTACACCAGACTCTTACATGACAAAGAAATAAAATACCGGTGGGGATTCCCTGTGAAGCTAATCATTACAAAAGATGGCACTCAGTTTATTTGCAATTCTCCAGAGGAAGCCTGTCTAACCCTTCGTGGCTGGAATTTACTCTCACCCTCGGATGTGAGCCCTGTCAGAAAGAAACAATTTAGACCAGAACTGATCCCTCCCCTGTGGTCGGACAAGATGACACTCACAAGATCTAGATCAAGACCTCCAGAGTGACTATGATCTTCGACCCTATGCCTTGCTGGAGTACCTTCTTGAGCTCTCACTGGAGTCATTTGGCTCTGTTGTTCTTTGCTCCGTTTTTCCTTCCTTTTAGGTCGTAGGCAGGACTTTGCCCTAATATCTTTCCTTTTAGGAATGAGAATGTTTTCTTTCCTGTTTTTGTTGAAATTTTGGTTTAATGTTTATGTTTGTCATTTCCGATTGAGAATCCTACGTTGCATCCATATGTTCTGGCATTATAGCACTAAAACTCTTTTGGCCATAGTCATCCCTTCGGCCCATATAACTTCCTTTTATAACCCATATGTCCATTAAGTTCCGTTCTTTTAATGTGAAGGGGTTGAACTCTCCTTTCAAGAGATCCTTGTCATGGAGGGACATCCTTAAGTCTAATGCAGACGTAGTTTGTATCCAAGAGACTCACCTCCGTTAGGTGGACCATTTTAGGCTGAAACACAAACTCTTCCCCATATCTTCCAAGCACATGCACTGACCAAACGCGCACGGGTAGCCATACTGATCAAAAATTCCGACTCATTACCTTGGCATTCTGTATTTGACCGGGAGGCTGTTAATAATCCTAACTGTGAGATTAACTCCAAACCATACACCTTAGCGGCTATCTACGCCCCCAACAGTGATCAACAATCCTTTATTAAGAAATTATTAGTAAAGCAAAAGAGACCAGGAAAGGGGGATTGATTATCTGTGGGGATTTTAATTCACTAGTCAATAATGAATGGGATAGGTCCAGATCTAGAGGGAAATCTCCCCGGGATCTCCAAAGTATGTTGTTAGGGGAGGATTTACATGATATATGGCGTTACCTACATATGACGGAACGTGATTATACATTCTTTTCACCTCCCAACAATGTCCATTCCCGGTTGGATCTTTTCATCACGGACAAAATTGTCCTGGACCAATTGGTTTCTACAGAGATTGGTTCATAATCACTTGTAGACATGCCGGTAGATATGGTCATTGCTTCTTCTATCCAATCCCCAGGCACCTCCCTTTAGCGATTTAACAATTTCCTCTTAAAAAATCCAACCCTTGTCACCTACATTTCTTCCCGAATTAAAGATTTTTGAACTGAATGCTTCAACTGCCTCCTCCCAAGGTTTCCTGTGATGTGCCCATAAGGCTTTTATTCACGGGATTTTCATGCAACTTGCCAGCAGGGAAAAGAGAAAGCAACGAGCGGCAGTAGACCGACTACTAGCTGAGATTAAAAAGGTTGATGCTGAACCGTCCTTGCAAAACAAAAACACCCTAGCGGACCTTAGAAACCAATTGCGTACCACTTACCTTCAAAAATATTAATTTAATCTGGCCAAATTAAAATGGAACTTCTATATCCAAGAGGATAAATCGGGTAAAAATACTAGTAATAGGGTGAATTTGCAAACATTCAACGTCCGTATCATCACTTATCTTCACCGCAGAAGATAAACTTGAATCCATAGACATCGCCAACCAGTTTGCTGACTATTATCCAAATTATATAATATCCATGAGAAATGAAAATGTTCCTGCCCCCCTCGGTTTTTGACATTATTCCTTCAGACATCTGTCAGACATCCAAGTTAAATAGTACGAACTAGAAATGTTATAAACCTTTTACATTTAGACGAAATTCAGAAAGCTATTCGGCTGGAGTAAAACCAACAATACGTGTTCCAGATGGTATTACTAATGAATATTTTCAATTATTTTTGACTGCTCTCACCCAAACTTAACATTGTTATGCAACGAGATAGCTCTATATGGCTCACCTTGCCAGAATTGCTTTCGGCCATCATTACCACAAAAACTAAACCTGGTAAAGACAAGACTGCCTGTAATTACAGGGCTATATCGTTACTTAATAAGGACATCAAGCTATCTGCCATAACTCATAGCGGTTCGCTGAGTTCTGTCCTACCCTCCTGGATCATAAAGATCAGTAGGATTTCTCAAAGGTGCAAGCAAGGATGCCAATCGGCGCCTTCTAGACTAACGCAAATGGTGCTCCTCCTACAGTAGTTTATTTGTCCTTGATGCAGAGAAGGCTTATGAAAGGTAAATGGGTATACTGAAACACACCTTGCTCAGAACTTTGATTTCTCAGGCTATCCTACTCCAAGCTATGTTAGCGCTGTTACACTTCCCCCATGTGTTAGAGGTACAGATCTTGGATCCTTTCACGTTTCTTTTACTATTTTCGAAATGGCATCATCAGGATGACCCCCTCTCCCGTTATTTTTGTACTTTGATGGAACCCTTAGCCGAGCCTTATCAGATTATTCCTTAGTTTCCGGTTATTGGGCAACAATACACTCACAAATCAGTTTATATGCCAAACGGATGTCATGTGATTACTATTTAACTGGACTATAACCTATATATCCAGAGCTCAGCTCCTACTCCTCTTTCTTATAACCCTATATATCACAGAGCTCTGTCCTCTATCATATAACCCTATATATCAATGAGCTCAGATTCTTCCTTATCGTATACCCATATATCATCAGAGCTCAGCTCCTCTCTCTATCATTTAACCCTATATAGTCACAGAGATGCTTCTCCTTATCAAATAACCCTATATATCACAGCGCTCAGCTTCTCTCTCTCTATATTATAACCTAGTATATCACAGAGTCAGCTACTCTCTTGTTCATTTTAACTATATATCACAGAGCTCAGCTCCTCTCCTCTATCATATTACCCTATGTATCACAGAGCTCGCTTCTCTCATCTATATAGAACCTATATTTCACGTGCTCAGCTCCTCTCCTCTATCTTTAATCTATATATACAGAGCTCAGTTCTGTCTTATCATATTTACCCTATATATCACTGAGCTTAGCTCTCTCCTCTATCTTAATAAACCTATATATCTCAGAGCTTAGCTCTCTCCTTTGATATAACCCTATAATGTCACAGTGCTCAGCTCCTCTCCTTCTATATATAACCTATTTATCACTGAGCTCAGCTCTCTCCTCTTTCATATATACCCTATAGATCACTGAGCTTAGCTTCTCTCCTCAATCTTATAACCAAAATATATCACCAGGAGCTCAGCTCCACTCTATCATATAAACTCTATATATCACAGAGCTCAGCTCTTCTCTCTATCATATAACCTAAGATCACAGAGCTTCAGCTCTCTCATTATCTTATAACTCTATATTTCCCAGAGCTCAGCTCCTATCCTCTAACATTTTAACCTTTTTATCACAGAGCTCGTTCTCTCCTCTATCATATAACCAAAATATCACAGAGCTCAGCTCCTCTCCTCTCTCATATAACCCTATATATCACAGAGCCTCAGCTCCTTATTCTCCTATCGTATTAACTAGATATCACAGAGCTCAGCTCCTCTCCTTAATATTATAACCCTATTTATCACAGAGCTCAGCTCTACCTCTAATCATATAAACCTTATATATCACAGAGCTCAGCTCCTCTCTCCTATCTTATAACCCTATATATCACGGCTCAGTTCTCCTCTATAATATAACCCTAAATGTCACAGGGAGCTCTGCTTCTCTCACATCTATATATACGCCCTTATATAACAGAGCTCAGCTTCTCACTGATAATATAACCTATATATCACAGAGGCTCTGTTCCTCTCTCTCCTCGTATCGTATAACTATATATCACAGAGTCAGCTTCTCCTCTATCTAATAACCTATATATCCAAAGAGTCAGATCCTCTCCTCTCTTCTATAATATAACCCTATATATCACAGAGCTCGCTTATTCTCCTCTATGTTTAATCTATATATCACAGAGACTCAGATTCTCTCCTCTATATTCTAACCCTATATAACGAAGAGCTCAGCTCCTCTCCTCTATCGTATAACCTTTATATCACAGAGTCGGCTTCTCTCATTTATATATTACCCATATATCACAGAGTCGCTCGTTCCTTATTCATATAACCATATATCCACAGAGCTCAGCTCTTCTCTCTATCATATAACCCTATATATCACAGAGCTCAGCTTCTCTTCCTCTATCCTATAACACTATATATCACAGAGTCAGCCTCCTTCTCTATCCATATAAACCCTATTATCACAGAGTCAGCTTTCTCCTCTATATATAAATCATATAATCACAGAGTCAGCTTCTCTCCCGCTATCATATAACCCTATATACACAGAGTCAGCTCCTCATCCCTCTATTATATAACTTTATATATCACAGAGTCAGCTTCTTCACTCTATCATATAACCATTTATATCACAGAGTCAGCTCTCTCCTTTATCATATAACCTATATATCACAGAGCTCAGTCCTCTCTCTATCTTTATAACCTATATTTCACAGAGCTCAGCTCTCTCTCTGTATATAACCTATTATCACAGGCTCAGCTCTCTCCTTTATCATATAACCCTATGGTTCACAGAGCTCAGCTTCTCTCCTCTTTCATATAACCGATATTCAAAGTGCTCAGCTCCTTCCTCTATCATATAACTTTATATCACAGAGCTCGTTCTCATCCTCTATCATATAACCATATATTTTCACAGAGCTTGCTCCTCTCCTCTATAATATAACCCTTATATCAAGAGTTAGCTGCCTTCTTATCATATAACATATATGTTCACAGTGCTCAGTCCTCTCCTTATCATAATAACCATATA
The DNA here is from genome assembly GCA_025379985.1 of Phyllomedusa bahiana. Classification (NCBI taxonomy): domain Eukaryota; kingdom Metazoa; phylum Chordata; class Amphibia; order Anura; family Hylidae; genus Phyllomedusa; species Phyllomedusa bahiana. The sequence goes on from JAODAL010042060.1 coordinate 8,046, forward strand.
TCACTGAGTCAGTCCTCTATCCATATACTCTATATATCCACAGAGCTCAGCTCTTATCCTTATCATATAACTATATATCTGAGAGCTCAGCTTCTCTCCTCTAATCATATAACTCTATATATCACAGAGCTCGTCCTATTCCTTCTATTTATTATCCCTATATATCACAGAGATCAGCTTCTACTCTCTATCGTATAACCCTATTTTTTCACAGAGCTCAGGTTCGTCCTCTATAATTTAACCCTATATATCAAAGAGCTCGCTTTTCCTCTATCAGATAAACCTAATATATCACAGAGCTCAGCTCCTAAATCCTCTATCATATAACCCAATATATTCCATCGAGCTCAGCTCTCCTACGTCTCCTCTATGTATAACCCTCTATTATCACAGAGCTACTCCTCTCCTCTATATATAACCTATTATCACAGAGCTTCTGCTTCTCTCCTCTTATATAACCCTATTTATCACAGAGCTCAGTCCTCTTCTTATTTATAACCCTATTATCACAGAGCTTGCTTCTCCTCTATCATTTAAACCCTATCTGTCCAGAGCTAGATTCTCACATCTATCATATAGCCCTATATATCACAGAGCTCAGCTTCTTCCTCTATCATATAAATATATATACAGAGCTCAGCTCTTATTATCATTAGCCCTAATAAAAACACAGAGCTAGCTTCTCTCCTCTATGTATAATCCTATATATCACAGAGCTTCACTTCTCTCCTCTACATATTACCCTATTATAACGCAGAGCTCAGCTCTCTCTCTAATCTTATAAACTATATATCACTAGAGCTCTGCTTCTCCTCTATCATATAACTATATATCACAGAGCTCAGTTCTATCCTCTCCTCTATCGTATAACCCTATATATCACAGAGATCTGCTCCTCTCTTCTATACCATAACCCTATATATCACAGAGCTCAGCTCCTCTCCTTCCTCTATGTATAACCCTATATATCACTGAGCTCAGCTTCTCTCTATCATATAAATACCTTATTTATAATAGGCTCAGCTTCCTCTCCTATCCTCTATCGTATAACCTAATGTCCAGAGATCAGACTCCTCTCATCTCCTCATTTCGTATAACCATATTTATCACAGAGCTCAGCTTCTCACTATCATATAACCCTATATATACCAGAGCTCAGATTCCTCTCCTCTTCCCTCTATAATTTAACCCTATAATTTCACAGAGCTCAGCTTTCTCTCTATAGTATAATCTAGATATCACAGAAGATCTGCTTACTCCCTCTATCATATAACCCTATATACGCAGAGCTCAGCTCCTTCCTCTCTCGTATAACCCTATATATCACAGAGCTCGGCTTTCTCTTATCATATACCCTGTCAATCACAGAGTCTCAGCTCCTCTCCTCTGTCAATTGATACCTATATATTCCGAGCTCAAGCTTCATCTCCGCTATCATATAACCCTATATATCACAGAGCTTCAGGCTTTCTCCTCTATATATAACCCTATATTATCACAGAGCTCAGCTTTCTCTATATTTACCTATATATCACACAGTCTCGCTCCTCTATCTATATTTCTTTAAAACCCCCCTATATATCCACACAGCTCCAATGCTCCTCTCACTGTTATATAAACCCGATATTTCACAGAAGTCAGCTCTCTCCTCTATCTATAAAACCCTTTATATCACCGAGTTCAGCTCCTCTCCTTCTATCACATAACTCTATATATCACAGAGCTCTGCTTCTTTCCTCTACTCATGTATACTCTAGATATCACAGAGCTCAGCTTTCGCAATTATATAACTATATTTCACAGGCTCAGCTCCTCTCCTATGTCATATAACCCTTATATATCACAGGCTCAGTCCTCCTCTGTCATATAACCCGTTTATATCACAGAGCTCAGCTCCTTATCATATAATATTTATCAAAGAGCTCCAGATTCTTCCTCTATGTTAACCCTAGTATATCACTGAGATCTGCTCCTCTCCTCTATCATATAGAGGACCCTATATATTAAGCTCAGTTCTCCTCTATCATATAACCCTTTATTATCACAGCGTAAGCTTCTCGCTTTCTATCTTTTTACCTATTTATCACAGAGCTAGCTCCTCTCTCTATCATATACCCTATATATCACGAGCTAGCTCCTCATCCTTTTATCATATAAGATATATATTACGAGCTCTGCTCCTCTCCTCTCCTCTGTCATTTAACCCTATATATCACCAGAGCTCAGCTCCTCTCCTTATCATATAACCTATGTATAAAGAGCTAAGCTCTCTCTCTTATCTCATATAACCCTATATATCACAAGAGCTCAGCTTCTCCTCCTCTTATCATATAACCCTATTTATCACAGAGCTCAGCTTTCTCTCTATATATAACCTTATATATCACAGAGCTTCTCTGCTCCTCTCCTCTATAATATAACCCTATTAATATCACAGAGCTGCTTGTCCTCTATCATTATAACCTTTTATATCACAGAGCTCAGCTCTCACATTATCATATAACCATATATCACATGAGCTCAGCTTCTCTCTATCATATAACCCCTATATCACAGTGATCAGCTCTTTATCATATAACCCTATATATCACAGATCTCAGCTTCTCCTCTATCATATAACCTTTTATATCACCAGAGTCAGCTCCTCTCCCTTATCTATAACCCTATATATCACAGAGCTCAGCATTTCTCTTTCATATAACCCTATATATCACTGAGTTCAGCTCTCTCCTCTTTTTATATCCTATATAGCACAGAGAATCTAGCTCCTGCTCCTCTATGGACATAACTCTATTTATCACAGAGTCAGCTTTTCCTCTATCATTTAACTCTATATATCACAGAGTCCAGCTCCTCTCCTCAATATTTAAACCCTAGATATAACAGAGCTCAGCTCCTCTCCTCTGTCATATAACCCTATATATCACAGAGCTACAGTTCTTCTCTATCCTATAAAACCTATATATCACAGAGCTCTGCTCTCTATTCAATAACCTATATATCAATGAGCTCAGATTATCTCCTCTATCGTATAACGTATGATATCCACAGGAGCTCAGCTCCTCTCTTATATATAACCCTTATATCACAGAGCTCAGCTCCCCCGCCACCCTTCCTCTATCATATAACCTTATATCACAGCGCTCAGTTCTCTCTCTTATCTTATAACCTATATTTCACTGAGATCAGTCCTCTCTTATCATATAACCTCTATTCACAAGAGCTAGCTCTATTCCTCTATTATATAAAACCCTTAGATATACAGAGCTCAGTTTCTCTCCTTTATCATATAACCCTATATATCCACAGAGCTCTGCTTACTATCTCTATATATAAACCCCTATGTATCACAGAGCTCAGCTTCTCCTTTCAATAACCCTATATATCTCAGTGCTCAGCTCCTCTCCTTATCATATAACTCTATTTATCCAGAGTCCAGCTTCTCTTCCTCTATCATATAACATATATATCACAGGGTCAGTCCTCTCCTCTATCATATAACCCTATTTATCACAGAGCTCAGCCTCCTCTCTCTATATATAACCTCTATATCACAGAGCTCAGTCTATCCTTATCATATAACACTATAATCACAGAGCTCAGCTTCCTCTCTCTGTCATATAACCTATATTATTCACAGAGCTCAGCTCCTCTCCTCTATCAGTAAAACCCTTTTTCTCAGAGCTCAGTTTTCTCCTTTATCATATAAACCCATATAATACAGAGCTCAGCTCTCCCTCTTCATATAACCTTGATTCACAGAGCTCTGCTCTCTCCCTCTATCATCTAACCTATTATATACAGAGCAAGCTTTCTCTCTATCATATAACGTATATATCACAGAGCTCAGCTACTCTCCTCTATCTTATAACCCTATATAACACAGGAGTCAGCTTCTCTCCTCTCCTCTATAGTATAACTATATATCACAGAGCTCAGCTCCTCTCCTCTATCTCTTAACCTACTATATCACAGAGTCAGCTCCTCTCCTTATCATATAACCCTATATATCACAGAGCTCGTCTCTTCCTCTATCTATAACCCTATATATCCACAGAGCTTCAGCTCCTTTCCTATATAATATAACCATATATATCACAAGTGTCTCAGCTCTCTCCCTCTGTCATATAACTTTATATATCACAGAGCTCAGCTCCTCTCCCTCTGTCATATACTTTTTATCACAGAGCTACAGCTTCTCTCCTCTATCATATAAACCCTATATATCACAGAGCTCATGCTCCTCTCCTTTTTAATTTAACCTATATATCACAGAGATCAGATTCTCTCTCTTCAATATAACCCTATATATTACAGGAGTAGTAATCTATTTTTAACCTATATTTTCTCAGAGCTCAGCTCTCTCCCTCTATCATTATAACCATATATAACACAAGGCTTCAGCTCTCTCTATTCATATAACCCTTTATATCACAGAGCTCAGTCTTATCATATAACCCTATATATCACTGAGCTCGGCTTTCTCCTCCTCTAATCTTATAACCTTTATATCACAGAGCTCAGCTTCTCTATTTTAGTACCCTATATATCACAGAGCTCAGTCCTCTATCATATAACCCTATATATAACAGAGCTTAGCTCTCTCCTCTATCATTTAAACCATATATATCACAGGCTCAGTCCTCACCTCTTTCATTTTAAATCTATATTTCACAGAGCTCAGCTCTCTCCTTCTCCATCATATAACTATATATCACAGAGCTCAGCTCTCTCCTCTTTATATAACTATATATCACAGAGCGCAGACTCACTCCCTTATCATTATAACCTTATATATAACAGAGCAACATTTGTTTGTTGTAATCTTTTATGGAGTTTACCATGTTCTATATGACATGCATTCTTTAATCCGTGAGTCAGTACAAATTAGACATGAGTTAAGTTGAAACCAAGAACAACCGGACTGAGGGGGGGGGGGGGGGGGGGGTGGGGGGGGGGGGGGGGGGGGGGGGGGGGGGGGGGGGGGGGGGGGGGGGGGGGGGGGGGGGGGGGGGGGGGGGGGGTGGGGGGGGGGGGGGGGGGGGGGGGGGGGGGGGGGGGGGGGGGGGGGGGTGGGGGGGGGGGGGGGGGGTTGTAAGAAGAATCAATGTAGTGAGACAACCCCTTTAAGGGAGACATGTTTGAAACCTGGTGCTGTCATGCCAGTGTTAAATCATTGTAGAGGAGTGTAGAAGGTGCCAGTATGTATGAAAGGGTCTCACAGCACTTTATACTTGTGTCCCATTCTACGGCAAAACTTGTCTCAGCCATACAACTTGGTATGGATTTGTATAATAGTGATGCACCAAACTTTGGCACATTCGTATGTTTCACATCAATTTTGAAGGTACCCCCCCCTTTCCCCCACCCCACAAACTTGGCACATTCAAAAGTGTCGTGTCTGGTGCAGAATGCTTCAAGTTTGGGCGTACGACTGCTCATACGCTTATAGAGCAGGACTACAACAGGTTTTTGGCCACATAACACACCAGAAAACTTCCGAAGCCCCGTACAGCATGTCGCCCTATGTGCTGGACAAAATAAAGTGGGCGGTTGCTTTTTTTTCCTGGCCCTGAAGCGTATACATTTGAGAAACAGAACATAATAATCCAAAAGTAACTATGTTTGCTCTTTTGTTCCCTATGGATCCATTGTGAGATCCATCAGGACACTTCTTTCAGGTAAACACAACACTATATCAGTAGCACTCTATAAGCACTAAAAAACGGTCAAAGAGGGCATAAGACTTTTTTGGAAGAGCATTTCTGCTGCCGTGGAATATATGAAAAAATTTTGAGGTTCTTAGGGCCACATGTATCAAAACTGTTTTTAAATCTAAACAGTTTTCATACATGTGGCCCTTAGTGTACATTTTTGATCAAAACTCTAAATGCCCACCTACCGCGACAAGGCGACCTCAATTCAGGTGGGAACCTACGTTAATGTCATCTCTCGTGGTGTCTATTCAGACCTCCACATTTCAGGGAGAGAAGATTCCAACTATAACCTGATCCGATTAAAAAAACCTGTGCAGGTGGGTGGGGTGCAAAAAACCAAGATGGGAGCCAGCACTTCCCATTGAGCCACTTTGCACGGTTAGGTGTGGCATTTACAGTTTTGATCAAATATGTGCACTAAGACCTCATAAATTTTCTTATATACTAAAGTGAGCAGAATTTGCTTTTCAAATAAATTCTTATGACCTCTTTGTCTGTTTTTTAGCGCTGGCTGATATAGCAGGCATTCTCAACCTGCGGCCCTCAGCTGTTGGGAAACTACATCCATCATGCATTTATATTTAAATCTAAACAGTAGGAGGATGGGAATTGTAGTTTCCCCACTGTGGAGGGCCGCAGTTTGTGGTATGCCATGTTATAGCGTGTGTTGCATTGCTTTTTGCTGCCACACCAGTGTGCACCTATACGTTTATTCTTCAAAATGGATGTGCCGACCATATTTTGTTTTTTGTCTTCTTTCAGGTATCCGAATGGATCCCTGCATTAGGACCTATACGAACTGTGAACCCAGACTAACAGGGATCTGGTAAAACAAAATTTTGACCACATGAGGATTTTCCTACAAGGTGATAAGAACCTGCTCAGGACTCTCCGTCACCAGAGAAGTTGCCACGAGGTGCACAATTAGTTCATAGACAGTGCGCCATAGTAGAGGCAAACACCAGAAGCTCCAGAACCGACGCGGCAAAAGCCAGCAGCACCGGGACGGGCCACCTCTCTTGTACCTTTTCCACTATCCTCAGGATGTTAACAGCAATGCTCCCATTCACTGACAGCAAGCACGAGATACTGACTGTGCTGACAAATGGAAACACAAAGAATGCTATATAATAATATATGTAATAGCAAATCATCCGCATGTGAACGAGGCCTCGTATGCTGCTGCAGCTCTAGGTATACAGGTCATTAATCTTCCCTTCTCTGATATCCTTTGCTTTTTGGCACTTTGTAGCTCTCCACAAGAAACACAGTAGCGTCACACATAAATTATAGCTAATTCTAATTACATCCAAATATATATCACATGCACTGAAGTCCCCTGGGTTATTGTGCTGCATTAATTGGCATCTGGCTGGGATCTATAGGCTGGTCGTTCCATGAATATCAGCAGAACGAGCCTGAGCGTAAGAAAAAAAACCACGAAAAACCCTGACAACGCGCCCACTGTCCGCACGCGGGGTCCACTAGTGATTTACCACAAATATCTATTTATGAACAGCAGTTATTAACAAAGACCGTACTGTATATGTATATGAGCATTTGCAGAGCCCCCGTAACTGGGACACTGCAGGCAAAGAGGCCCCGGGGTCTTATTATCCAGGGGCCTCTACATCCCAGGACCCTGCATCTACTGCCGACTCTAAGGGCCACATGTATAAAAACTGTCTAGGTTCTAAAACTCACTTTGTTACTCATAGCAACCAATCAGAGCCCATGGCAACCAATCAGAGCCTATAGTAACCAATCAGCGCTCATAGCAACCAATCAGAGCCCATAGCAACCAATCAGAGCTCATAGCAACCAATCAGTGCCCATAGCAACCAATCAGAGCGTCCCTTTCACGTCATACAGTGCTCTGGAAAAATTAGAGAGGTCCTCTGATTGGTTGCTATGGGCTCTGATCGGTTACTATGGGCTCTGATTGGTTGCTATGGGCTCTGATCGGTTGCTATGGGCTCTGATTGGATGCTATGAGCTCTGATTGGTTGCTATAGGCTCTGATTAGTTGCTATGAGCTCTGATTGGTTGCTATGGGCTTTGATTGGTTGCTATGGGCTCTGATTGGTTGTAATGGGCGACAAAGTGAGCTTTAGACCTAGACAGTTTTCAAGCATGTGGCCCTAAGGGCATGTCCCCTCGGCAGAGACAAATACCAGTCGGGTTAGATAGTTTTGGTAAATAAGGCCCATTGCTTCCAGCAGTAAGAATGTCCTTGTTGCCCACAGTAACGAATTAGAGCCCATAGCAACCAATCAAAGCCCATAGCAACCAATCAGAGCCCATAGCAACCAATCAGAGCTCATAACGACCAATCAGAGCTCATAACGGCCAATCAGAGCCCATAGCAACTAATCAGAGCTCATAACGACCAATCAGAGCTCATAGCAACCAATCAGAGTTCATAGCAACCAATCAGATCCCATAGCAACTAATCATAGCAACCAATCAGATCCCATAGCAACCAATCATAACGACCAATCAGAGCTCATAACGACCAATCAGAGCCCATAGCAACCAAACAGAGCCTCAAGCAACCAATAAACGAGCCTCATAGCAAACACAATCAGATCCCATAGCAACCAAATGAGAGCACATAGCAACCAATCAGAGTATAGAACCAATAATCCCATAGAACCCAAATCAATCCCATGAAACCCAATCAGAGCTCATAGCAACCAATCAGAGCTCATAGCAACACTTTTGTATGCGCCAATTAAACGAGGGCGTGTCGTGTCAGATTTGTAGGACGCGTCGCATTTATGAATGTATGACACCAAAATGTGGCGCTAGAGTGTCTGACTAATTCATACCAATTTCATAGTGGTGAGGCTGAGACAAATTTTGGTGCAGACACTCAGGGCAACATGTCAGAAAAGAGGCGCCGCCATGCCAAGGCACCGCCAAGGTGCATTAAATGAGTGTATAGTGCGCCTGAATGTATGAACCTGTGGGTTATGCCCTGCATAGTATAGCATAACTTAGGCACATTCAAATTTGTCATGCCTGGTGTAAACTGCGCCTAGTTTTGGCGTATGACTGTTCATACATGTATAGAATAGGGCTACGACACTTTTTTGTTGCAAAATACACCAAAAAAATGGCACACATCTGGCATTGTGCCTTCTAGGCACCAATTTTTGGCCCATAAATGTGTCTCGCAGCGGCCACACATTTATAAAGTGCTGTGAGACACTTCCATACATACTGATGAATGCTGCACTAACCTACTGAGTACGGCTGTCAAGGTGACGCCACTTTTCATACATGTCCTCCATAGAGTTTACCATGTAAAGGATCCAATTTGTAAGGCCTAGTGATACACTTGAATACGTTTTTACTACAATTTTTATGCAAATATCATCGGAATCTAGACATTGTCACGGTCTACATTTCACATGATGAAACAATATTTAAAGGGGTTGTCTCACTACATTGATTCAATTGACCCTCAGTCCTGTTTTCTTGGTTTCTTTTGAATTTCAGGGACTGTTTACTGGCTTCTACTAGGCTGCAGTAGAAGCCAGGTCTGTAGCTATAGCAACCAGTGCTGGCAGCCTATCAGAAGAGATCTAACAGGTCTGTAGCTATAGCAACCAGTGCTGGCAGCCTATCAGAAGAGATCTAACAGGTTTGTAGCTATAGCAACCAGTGCTGGCGACCTATCAGAAGAGATCAAACAGGTCTGTAGCTATAGCAACCAGTGCTGGCAGCCTATCAGAAGAGATTGAACAGGTCGTAGCTATAGCAACCAGTGCTGGCAGCCTATCAAGAGAGATCGAACAGGTCTGTAGCTATAGCGACCAGCGGAGCAGATGTAGCACATACAAGAGGGGATATCTAGGAACAGGTAGGATACTGGTAATGGACACATATTGCAAAGTGACTTGTTTTTGCAAGATCTTTAACATAAAAAGCAGCAATCCTTGTAGTGAGACAACCCCTTTAAGTTGCAGTCTTTTAGTTTGGAGCCAGACCGGTATTTCTTGGGGCAATATACAAGGCATTATGGGAAAGGGGCTGAGACGCCCACAGCGCCCTCTGTTGGATGTAACAAATCCTCAATTTGCTTTTGACCCACCGAGTCTTGAGAAAGCAAAAAGGATTTTTTAGCCAAACCAGTATCTCTCATCTGCAGACACCGCTGTTTCGGGATTTTTGTCCCTTTTCAGTGCAGAGTAGTGAAGATACTGGCTGGATGTGTGGGAGGCATCGGGTAGCTCAGGAAGGGACGATCTCTCCTTAAGGAGAGCACCGAACGAACGGCTTGTAGAGTGTTTGTTTTGCCTGTTCGCCCTCTACTTAGCATCTGCATGTCAAAAGGCATTATGGGAAAGGGGCTGAGAAGCCCACAGCGCCCTCTGTTGGTTGTAACAAATCCTCAATTTGCTTTTGACCCACCGAGTCTTGAGAAAGATGCTAAGTAGAGGGCGAAAAGGCAAAACAAAAACTCTACAAGCCGTTCGTTCGGTGCTCTCCTTAAGGAGAGATCTTCCCTTCTTGGAGCAATAGAGTCAGTTAGTATTGCAAATCTATGTCCCATGTGAAAAAGAGGGACATTCAAAGAGCAAAGAGGGACAATGGTGAAAAATAGTTTGGGAGATATGGCAGCGGAGGTATGGAAGGATCCGTGGGTCAGATGACCCATGGGTTTAACATAGAACATGGGGGTGTGCGGTGGTCTGTGTCAACTACCAGCTCATCCTTTAAGGAGGCTATTAAGAGCCTCCCCTCCCCATAAATGAGTGATATGACTAATTGAAATGTATTTAAAATCCATAGAAGAAGAGAGAGCATCCAGGAGGTTAACAAATATAGAAAAAGTTTCTTTATTCCTCCAAAAAACACCAAGACATGCGACGATTCAAACTAATAAGGTCTTTATCAAGCATCCTTCTACCCATGACAGCAATGAGAGATGTGTGTGCAGGCAGCCTATCGCACACCTTATATACCCACCAGGCCAGCACTCCACACACCAGGGCCGGGACGATGGGTGGGCGAAGGTAGGTGACCGCTTAGGGTGCCACTGTATCCTAGGCAGGCATGGAGTTGGCAGAATTTTCCACTTGGGGGGCGCTTTGTGCCAAGGCTATTTTCACACGGTGTAATTGCGGCGCGTACAGTACGGCCGCAATTACGCATTTGCGGGTGATTTGGGAGTTGCGCTGATCAGCCCGCCGGCCCCATTGACAGTCATTACTCGCGGCGCGTATTCGCCGCAAGTAATTGACATGTCACTTATCTCCCCGCTTATACAATACGATCGTATTGTATGCGCGGGGAGAGGAGGCGAAATCCATAGTTCTCTATGAGGACTGTGGATTACCGTAATCTCGGCGTGCATCTCGCTCGAATTAGAGCACAAATACGATGCGAAATGCGTGCCGAAATTTGCCCATGTGAACATACCCTCATTTGCCTAGGGCAACAGAATACCTTGTCCCAGTCCTGCCACACACAATAACCTTCACAAGCCACACTATGCTAACTTCAAAACTAGGAAGTGGTCATAATAATGTGACTTGACCGTGTACGTTCCCTTTAGCTCAAAAATGGTGCCACTCGGCTTTTCTACAGCACTAAATGTCAAAGTTGTCTATAGGAATATGGGGGTTGGGGCATAGACCACTGTACGACAAGACGGATTTGGCATTCAGGAATCTGGAGAAGCTGGGTACCTCGTCGTTTTTCATTGCTAGAAGAAACAGATGAGTAGGATATTTACCAATTTGATGGAGAGGAAGTCTCAAGGATTTACGCGTGGAGGGGATTTTTGGCTGGAAGTGGGAACGCTCTCGGCTTGATGCGCAGCATAGGTTCTGAATTTACTCAACAGGATTGATTTGCATTAAACATGTTTATCGCAAATCAGCTCCTCATGGCAGCAGGATGCATGGAAAGCTCCGCAGGGAGAACACTCAGCAGTCCTTGACTGAATTTATGAAATTATCCAACGTCCACATTCTTGACCGGCATCTAAATGCTGCATCCTGTCCACATCAATAGCAGCAGCAGCAGAGAGCCAGCAGCGGCCGCTCCGCTGAGCCTGTTCTGCATTGAGTGGGATATTTCTAATAAACTGTGAGTAGATCAGTCACTTAATCAGATATAATGGAGATGAAGTCGGGCTGGTATTCACAGAAAACACGGACGGGAGGATCTGGTAAATTCTATTACTGATTTTTCCACTACTCCCTGCATGGAAGGGCGCACAAATCTGCAACTTTCCAGTATACTATGGGTATACTATTCATTATAGTCTCCAAAAAAATGGGAATCTAGCAAGAGAACAAAGAGTGACTTTTAATGACTAGATTTACTATATTGCCATAGGCAAACTTAAACTCTATCAGTTCTCAATCTATAAAGCACTAAAACTTAACTTTTATTATGTATAACAGTTAACCTCTATACACACTATTTAAAAACCTGATTTCTAACCTCTCAATTTGTCCCTCTCTAATTGTGAAGGAATAACTCCTTTTCTATTATCAAGACTGGTGGAACACCACCTATCAGCAGGGGAACCTTATCTATACAGTGATTTACTAACTCCAATAAGGGATCCAAAATATCCTACTTGGGCAGTAATCCCTAATCTGATGGGCATGAAACATATAAGGTTTCCTTGTGAGACCCTCTGCAGCGGGTGACACTATAGAAAGAGGACCTCTATCCTCTGATGAAGCCATTTAGTTGGTGTAACATGTTGGGGAGGTCAGGCATGACATTTTAATTTGTGATTTCTCACCTCTTTCTAGAAAAGGAGTTATTCCTTCATAATTAGAAAGGGATAAATTGAGAGGTTAGAAATCAGGTTTTTAATATGTTGTATCGAGGTTAAGTGTTATACAAATAAAAGTTACGTTTTGTACCATTATTTTGGCTCCCTTGAAAGTTTTGTTTCCACGTAAAATTTGACGGTCCAATTTTTATTGCGTTTTCCAAAAGACACGAAAAACGCGGCCTGGTAAGGAGTCCGCTTTTGGAATGCCAAAAACGGTAATCCTGGTAGTAACAGTTTCCGATTAAAAGGGGGTGCGTAAAAGCGCACGGAGGGTGGACGGAACGTAGATTTTCCAACCCCGCAGGAGGGGCCATGAAGCAATAAGGCCAAACCAGTACCAAGGGGGGCGGCGGGGGAACGAAGGTGAAGAGGGGGGCGAGACCAAGGTGCAAGCCCGGGGCAGTATCACATAAACCCAACCTTATGATCAGGGTACCAAGTTTAAAAAACGGCTGCCAGCGGCATGGGGGGCCATAAAGGACGGGGGCCCAGGGTTAAAGAGGGGCCCAAAACAAAGGAACCCAAAGGGAAAAATTTTGGGCAGAACACTGATAAAATAACTAAGGGCCAGACTTGAACCGGTGAATTTGGAGGGCACATAACCCTGATGAGAGGGGAACATGAATACATGAATTTTAATTGGACCAATTTTTCAGAATAGGGAGAGATTTATAAAAGAGGAAAAGAGAGGTTAAAAGGTTTTAAAGAAGGGATAGAAGGTAAGGTATAAAAAAGAAGTTGAAAAACCCCAAATTTAGAAGGAAAAGGAGAAAAGATTAAAGCGGTGGAGAGAGCTGAGAAAAAAGTTTGGAGAAAGAAAGAAAATAGGTACAAATCTTTTTTTTTGTCTCCGTTTTTCCCTGCGAAAGGAATTTGAAAAAAGTTTTAAAAAAAACCCGGTTAGTGCAAAAAAAAAAAGGATTCAGCTGAAAAAAGCAATACACTAAAGTTATGATACATTTGGGAAAAAAAACTTCAACTGACCAAAAAAAGAAACAAAATAAAATGCAAATGTCCTTAGTGTATTTCATATTTCCCCTCTTGGCTCCCAGCTAGCAGCTACCCGCTGCAGTATTTGCAAAAAAAAAAAAAAAATCACATGCAAAACCATGCGTTTTTGCAAAAATGCAACACATGACACCCGTCTAAGACCATTGATTCATATGACGGATGCATTGGAATAGCATGCACTCATCTTTTTTTTTGAGCCTCTTAATAAGCTTGGCGTCCCTTTTGGTTGCCATATACTGAACACTGTAATCTGAGACCTCCTTTAAAAGGGTTTTATCATTAGAAGCTATTGTAGACTTGAGCTGTTTCTATCAGTTTCAGTTTCAAATACAGAGGCAAGTCTGTCCTCTCAAACAGGCATGGGCTCTCCTGGGCAGGAAATCATCTTCCCTCACTGAAGAGTTGTGACATCATCATTCTGTGTTACCAGGGGAAGGGAGAGGACGTCAGCTTTGCAGACCTCCTGCTATGCTTCTTTCTGCAGAGTTTTCAGCTCCAGGCTGCACAAGCTCCTTGTAACCAGTTCCTCTGCATTGGTGTAATTGCTGTTATACACACAGCCTGAACTGATGAAACAAGTGTGAGAAATGCTCTCTGCCCCCTCCCTCGCCCTCTGTTACCAGGCAGAAGGTAGAGCAGATTGTATAAGGCTGTTATATAGGGGGAGCACAGGGTATAAGACTGTGTTGTATGAGGGGAGAGTGAATCTAGCAGTTAGATACTCAGTAATTGCACAGATCCTTACATAGAACTATCACTGGAGCCATCACATAGAGAGGAGCTGAGACAGCCTTCATTACACACATACCCATCTCAGGCAGCTAGTTTCTCACAGCTCAGAGGAGAGGCAGTGTGCAGGCAGCCAATCACAGCGCAGGGGGTGTGTCCCAACAGGCTGAATGAAATGTAAGTCAGCCAATCACAGAAAATGGTGCGTGTCCGTCCTGCTGCTGCAGAAATAGCTGTAGATGCACAGATTAGCTCATATTTGCTATACTAAGTGATTTAGGTAAAGCAACCCAATTACAAAAGTGCTTATTTTTACTGTCCCCATAATCTGAGATATGATCTTTGTAGCGAGAAAACCCCTTTAAGCCTGCATAAGCTTCTGTTAATATTCTGGTGTAAATTATAATGAATCTTTGAGGCCCAGCAAGTCATATTAACGTACCAGGTTTTCACAAAATTTGAAACTTTTATTCACCAATATAGTGTTTGTGTTTCTTTGTCTCAAGGCCTGTGCTTGCTGTCAGTACATGGAAACCTACTTGTTTAGATCCAGAAGCTGCTCTGGGGGTAATGGCTCTTGCTGAAGAGATCCAGGTGGTGTATAAAGACATCCAAGAAATGCCGGAGTAACAATGCTGGTAGACTCCAAACAGCAAACAAGCAAAACAGGGAAAAACACCAGCAGTCACATAACAATATGAAGCATGCATCAATCAAAAGAAGAAAGACTCCGCTAGATGACTTAGCAAACAGACAGCAGATGGATCATGACAGGTGCACGGGTAATGTAAATTTCAGATGTGAGTTCAATCCAGAGACAAGAGAGTTAGGCTGGGTTCACACGGCTTAAATGCAGGGCGTAATTATGTCGGGGGCGGGGGCAGGTGCGGGGGGGCGTCACCTCGCCGGGATATAGACTTGCATTACCAGCGGCGTATACGCGACGCTGGTAATTCACATGTCACTTATCTCCCCCATCGATGTATTTCTCCGAGCAAGGGAGAGGAGACGTAATCCATAGTTTCTCTATGAAGAACTGTGGATTACCGTAATGACTGGGACGTATTCCAGGCGTAATTTGTGCATCTCCGGCGCGTAATTACGGACTGAAATACGTCCAATTTTAAGCCGTGTGAACATGGCCTAATAGTGATAACTGACCCTAAGGGTATGTTCACCTGGCGTTTTTGCATCCGTTTTGGAGCTGCGGTCATATCCAAAACGCATCCAACAAGCAGCTGTGTGTTTGGATGTGTTTTGGCTGCAGCAGGATCACACCCTATAGTTTTAAGTAGGGCTCCTGCTGCGTCTTTCGGATCAAAAACTGATATGTCAATTCTAAGAACGGATCAGAAATACGCATCGGCGATCACTCGTCTGAACGGAAATCACATTGCACTTTATTAAATACATGTTTGGGTCCATTTAGGGTCCGACAGACGGATCCAAACACGTATCTAAAAACTTATGTTCACACGGACTCGACACGACGTGTGAATATACCCTAAAGGTGTTTTTACATGGAGCATCTTTTGGATGCATTTTTTTGAGCGGAAATGTACAGCATTGACTGCTGTGCCCTTCTGCACAAAAAATGCATCCAAAAAAGCGTAAAAAATGCTCCATGTGAAAGCACCCGAAATAACCATCCCTATATCTACCCTTAAATCTCACCCTATGACTATCACTGACACAGAACTTGTATTCCTAACACTGACCCTAAGGGTATGTTGGAGTATTGCGCTGCAATACTCCAGGTGTTTTGGAACCATGCGCTGATCAGCGTGTAATTCCAAAGCACAGGGGGGCCGGCCCCAAACACATGCATTGTCAGCGGATCATGTTCGCCGCTAACAATTGACATGTCACTTCTCTCCCCGGGCATACAATACGATCGTATGAATTACCGTAATTGCGGTGCGCATTTTACCGCTCATTAAGCACAATACGCGGTGAAATACGATGCACAATTATGCTAGAAAATAAGCCGTGTGAACATACCTTAAGGGCATGTTCACACGACGGAGTTGGCCGCGGTTATGGCCGGGGGTTCCGATGCGGTTTCCGTGGCCAAAACCACGGCCAAATCGCGCCTAGTTTATTAACATGGTTTCCTATAGGAAACCGCGTTAATATTCACACGCCGCGGGTTTGGCCACGGCTTCGGGGCCGCAGCCAAACCCGCCCGTGTGGAGAACTCTCCTGTCAATTCTTGACAGGGAGTGCTCTGCGCGGCGGCCGCACGGTTCTGGGGGTGGCGCCGCGGGTGGTGCGCAGCTGGGCCGCGGCTCACGGCGCGTTTTGCCCCCTGCTATTAATTTGCATGGGGGAAAACACTCGGCGCAAGCCGCGCCCCAAACCATGCCCCACCCGCGCCTAGACCACGCCCAGCGAAACCACAGCCAAAACCGCCGTGTGAACATGCCCTAACACTGTCCCTCAAAAATGTTCCTAAACTAACAACTGACCCTAATACAGACAGCACCCCCTTCTGAAGAGCTTAGCAGGAACTAGACAAACACCAATCTGATGTTCTCAAGGACTACGAGCTCTATAATTCGATCGAACGAAACTCAGACATGAAACAACAGCTTCACTGGTGGGCCACAAAAAAAATCTCTACTGGTGGGCCCAGAAAACAACTCTAGTGGTTGGCCACAAGAATCAACTCCACTGATGGAGCTTAAAAATCTACCTCACTGGTGGGCCCCAGGCACCCCAGCCCAACACTGACACTACACCATGTTGTACTGCAATACCTATGGATAACTATTGTATATAATCTATTAGTCCTTGTTGCAAAAATTCTGCCATATGTGAACCCATCCCTGAAATCTCATCTTCTCGAGATCTTTAGACATGGTGAAGAGATGGCACAGGGCTTACATAGCATATCTAGGGACAAAAAATGCTATTGCAGTTTTCAAAGCTAAAGGTGGAAGTGGGTTCAAGAAGAATGGGGAATAAAAAGAAAGGACTCCCCCCTATCCACCCTGCAGGATCTACTTCTGGTTTTAGCTCGAAAACTGCACCACAAGCTGTGTGTGAAACCACCTGTGAAACTAACCAGCTGGTTAATTGACTTTCAGCATAATTGGTCATAACTGAGATTCTGGTATTCTCTTGGAATTAGAGTGTAAGCTCTGTAGGTACAGGAACCAATAAAGTGCTCTTAAGGAGAAGATGCAAGAAGACCTGATGACCAGGAACAAAGTGAATGGCCACAATGACAGGTCACATCATTAAGAAGCTGGATGGTCTGAAAAAAAGACAGGAGCTGAGCTGCATGCTACTGGTGTCCTATGGGATGATGCACTAACAACCTATTAGATCTTATTGATGATATGTTCTGTGTGTTTAATGATGACAACAAAGATTAAGATGCCATAAAAGTGGATATGATGAAGAGTGGCCCTAAGATTAATGTGCTCTGGTGGGCCTAATGGACAGGATTGCCTCTTCCAGTTTTGAGGCCTGAAGTGAAGCAAAGACTGCATAACAAAGCGATGATGATCTGTGAAGGACCGGCCGCTATCCAAGAATACACTGGGCCTGGGAGTGGGGAGCATTGGTGCACCAGGAGCTAAAGAGCACTACTAGAGGACAGCACTGCTGATTTATGGAGAACTGGCTACCAACTGAGGCTCCACAGTGATATGACTCACCCATGAGGAGCATTGCTAGAGGACAACACTAATGCTGCTGGTGTATGGAGGACTTAGTACCATCTGAGGCTCCACATTAAAGGGGTTGTCTCACTACATCGATTCATCTCACCTCAGTCCTGTTTTTCCGCTTTCATTTTTAATTCAGGGGTATGTTTAGTGGTTGTACTGGCTTCTACTGACCTGCAGTGAGGAGCTGCTAAAGACACCAGGTCTGTAGCTATAGTGACCAGCGCTGGCAGCCTATCAGGATAGATCCAACAGGTCTGTAGCTATAGAAACCAGTGCTGACAACCTATCAGGAGAGATCAGAAAGGTTTGTAGCTATAGCAACCAGTGCTGGCGACCTATCAGGATAGATCAAACAGGTGTGTAGGCTAAGCAACTAGTGCTGAGAGCTTTATTCAGTATAGAATCCAACAGGTCTATAGGCTATAGCAACCAGCGCTAAGCCAGCCTAATTAGGAGAAGTCAAACAGGTCTGTAGCTATAGCGACCCATAGAGGGAGCTGAGCAGCCATTACAAGAGGAGATATCTAGGAATAGGTAGGACATTGTTAATAGACACTTATTGCAAAGTGTATTGTTTTTGCAAGATCTGTAACATAAAAAGCAATCCTTGCAGTGAGATAAAGCAGTGGTGCATCAGGGACCATCCCATGAGGAGCATTGCTAGAGCACAACACTGATACCGCCAATAAGGTGCATTGCTAGAACACAACACTGACTACTATGCGTTGCTTCATCTTAACAGCAGAGCAGTAGTGTACCAGGAACCGGTCCATAAGGAGCAATGCTAGAGGACAACACTGATACTGCTGATGTATGGAGAACTGACTACCACCTGAGACTCCAACTTAACAGCAAAACAGTGGTACACAAGGGACCCACTCATGTGAAGCATTGCTAGAGGGCAACAATAATACTGCTGATATATGAAGGACTAACTACTATCTGAGGCTCCATTGTAATTGCAGGACAGTGATGTACCAGGGACCCACCCATGAGGAGCAGTGCAAGAGCACGACACTGATATTTGCTGATTTGGGGGGCTGACTCCACCTAGCCCAATTTAAACAGAAAAACCTTTGGTCACAAGGGACCCCCAAATGAAGCATTGCAAAAGGGGGCCAACAAAATACGCTAATCGGAAGGGTTTAACTACCATCTGGGGCTCCAAAAAAGCAGGCATTGAGCCAGGGACCCGCCCCATGAGGACATTGCAAAGGCAGCACAATACTGCAAAAATTTTTGGGAAGGGGGGAATTTACCATTTTGGGGGTTTAAACCCTTAAAGCAAAGTAATTTGAGCCAGGGACCGCCCATGGGGGCCATTGAAAAAGGGAAACAACACTAATCCCCTTGCAAATGGGTAAAGGTTGCTACCATCGGGGCTCCAACCAAAAAGCAGGGGCATGATGGCCGGGGCCCTTTGCCCGGGGGAGGAGCATTGCTAAAGGACAACACTAATACCACTGATCTATGGAGGAGTTACCCCTTCTTTTGTTGTTTCCAACCTAACAGCAAGCGGGGAGGGCAAAAGGGAAAACCCCCATGAGGAGCATTGCTAAAGGACAACACTAAAAATTGCTGATCTTTTGGAGGAGTGACCCTTTTTTCTGGCCCAACCAAAATAGCAACCCTTTGGTTTGGCCCAGGGACCCGCCCATGAGGATCATGTTTTAGAAAAAAAAAACTGTAAAAACCAAAAAAGGCCCACAAAGAGGGGAAGGCCCAAGTTTGATTCTGCATTGAGATTATCTCTCCTTAGTATTAACTTCCCTTCAACCATCTTATGTTAGGAAACTCAAAAATAAATTGCACAATGAGTTATTTAAAGTATTTTTGTATTGACATTTTAATTACAAATGTTGAATAAGAAAAGTAGAAGACCATCATCAATAACTGCAAAATAAATCCACGAAAAAAACATTCAATAAACATTTTTTAGTTTAAAATTGAAATACCACCCCCGTGCAGTGTTCTGATAATTTTTTCCTTTGGGTTTTAAAAAAAAACCCCAACCCCCCACAACCAAAAACCCCAACCCCCCACCAAAAAAAATTTTTTTCCCCCAAAAAAATTTCCCCCCCCTTTTTGGGGGCCCCCGGGGGCCCAAAAAAAAAAGGGGCCCCCCCCCTTTTTTTTTTATTTTTTAAAAAAACCCCCAAAAAGGGGGAAAAAAAGAAGGGGGGTTTTTTACACCCAAAAAAAAATTTTTGGGGAAAAAAAAAAATTTAAAAAAAAAAAAAAAAAAATTTTTTTTTAAAAAAAAAAAAAAAAAACCCCCCCCCCCCTTTTTTGGGGGTGGCCGGGCCCTTTTTTTTTCTTGGAATTTTGGGGAAAAAAAAGGGGCCCCTTTTTAAAAAACCCCCGTGGGAAATTTTTTTTTTGGGGGGCCCTTTTTTTTTCCCCCCAAAAAAAATTTTTTTGGAACAAAGGGGCCCCCCCCCCCTTTTTTTCCCCCAAAAACCCCCAAAAAAAAAAATTTTTTTTTTTTTAAAACCCCCCTTTTTCCCCCCCCCCCCTTTTCCCCCCTTTCCCCTTTTGGGGGCCCCCCCCCTTTTTCCCCCCCCAAAAATTTTCCCCCCCCCAAACAGTTTTTCCCCCCTAACCCGGAACAAATTTTCCCCCCCCCCTTTTTTTTTTCCCCCCAAAACCCCCTTTTTTGTTTTTTTTTTTGGGTTTTAAAATTTTTAAAAAAAATTTTGGGGGGTTTGGGGGGGCCCCCAAAAAAGGGGGGAAACCCCCCCACCCCCCAAAAACCCCCAAAATTTTTAAAAAAAAAAGGGTTTTTAAAAAAAAACCCCCAAAAAGGGGGGTTTTCCCCAAAGGGGGCCCCGGGTTTTTTTTTCCCCCTTTTCCGGAAAATTTCCCCAAATTTTTTTGGGGGGGCCCCCCCCCCAAAGGGGGCCCCCGGGTTTTCCCTTTGGCCCCTTTTTAAATTTTCCCCCCCTTTTCCCTAAGTTTTTCCCTTTTTTTGGGGGAAAAAAATTTCCCCCTCTTTGGGGGGGGGGGGGGGGGGTTGGGGGGGGGGGGTTTTTAAAAAAACCCCCTTTTTTTCCCCCCCCCCCCCTTTACCAAACCCCCTTTTGGGTTTTAAATTTTTTTTAAAAAAACCCCTTTTTTAAAAAGGGGGCCCCCTTTTTTTTCCCCCCCCCCCCCGTTCCCCACTCCCCCCCCTTTTTTTGCCCCCTTTTTTTTTTCGGCCCCCCCCCCATTAATTGGGCCCCCTTTTTTTTTTTTTCCCCCCCGGGGGGGGCCCCCTTTTCCCCCCCCCCAAAAAATTTAAAAAAATTTTTTTCCCCCCCCGGTTTTTTCCCCCCCCCAAAAAAAAACCCCCCCAAAAAAAAAAAAAAGGGTTTAAAAACCCCCAAAAAACCCCCCTTTCCCCCCCTGGGGCCCCAAGGGGAAAAACCCCCAAAAAAAAAGGGGGGGGAAGGGAAAAACCCCCCCGGGCCCCCCCCGGGGGGGGGGGGTTTTTGGGGAGGCCAAGGGCCCTTTTGGGGGTTTAAACCCCCCCCGGGAAGGGGGCCCCTTTTTTTCCCCCCCACCCCCCCCCCCTTTTTGGGGGCCCCTTTTTTTAAATTTAAAACCCCCAAAAAAGGGGGGGGCCCCAAAGGGGGGCCCCCCCCCCAAAAGGGGGGGGTTTTTTGGGGAAAAAAAAGGGGGGAAAAACCGTTTTTCCCCCAAAAAAAAAAAAGGCCCAAAAACCCCCCCCCAAAAATTCCCCCCCTTAAATTTCCTCATTTAATTTTGGGTTTTTTAAATTTTCCCCCCCCCCTTAATTTTTTTAAATTTTTTTGGGCCCAAAAAAAAATTTTCCCCCAAAGGTTTAAAAACCCCCCCCTTTTTAAAAAATTTTCCCCCTTTTTTAAAAAATTTTTTCCCCCCGCATATTTTTCCCCCCCCCAAAAATTTTTTTTTTTTTCCCCCCCCCTTTTTTTTTTCCCCTTTTTTTTTTTTTTTTCCCCCAAAAGGGTTTTTTAAAACCGGGGGTTTAAAATTTTTTTTCCCCCCCCCCCTTTTTTTCCCCTTAAAAAAATTTTTTTCCCGGGGTTTAAATTTTTAAAAATTTTTTTTTTTTTTTAAAAAGGGGTTTGGGAAATTTTTTTTTTTTTTAAAAAGGGTTTTTTTCCCCCCCCAAATTTTTTGGGGGAAAATTAAAATTTTTTTCCCCCAAAAAAAGGGGGGGAAAAAAAATTGGGGTTTTTTAAAAACCAAACCCCCCCCCCAAAAAAGGGGTTTTCCTTTAAAATTTTTTTTTAAAAAAGGGGTTGGGTTTTTGGGGCCCCCCTTTTTCCCAATTTCCCCTTTTGAAAAACCCCCCAAAAAACCCCCTTTTTTTTTAAAAAAAAACCCAAAATTTTCCCCTTTTTTTAAAAAAAAAGGGGCCCCCTTTTTTTAAAACCCCCAAATTTTTTCCCCTTTCCCTGGGGGGCTAAGCCCCCTTAAAGTGTATCGTCATTCACTAGGGATATCTAGGGCGTCATCTATGAATTCGCCTTTGCCGTTATTTTGCTGTATAGTGTCGGTTCTATAGATGCACAAAGTTCGCCTGACGACACATTTTAATGCGCCAAAGTTTGATGCAAAACTGCCTTACAAAGTTTGTCACATAACACTTTCATTCATACTGTCATATTACACACTCCTCTGTATCTATTTACTACTGGTGTGTTGGCGCCAAGTTACAAAAATGGTGCATGCGAATTCATAGCTGTCACCTCTAGTTCATCAAAACTGTAACATGGGGTCTCAAACTCGGCGGGCCCGCATATCAGAAATATTTGCAGTTAACGGGCCCAATTCCCTTTAAATTCAATACAATACAAAATTATTGCTCGGGCCGTTACGCCCACGGTGATGCCAACTATGTGTATTTTTTTTTTTTTTTTTTGCATGAAAAGTATGTCTAATGGGAAAAGGTGATGTAGGTTTTTTTTCTTTTTTAAATTTTTTTTTATATACATATTTTTTGTTACTGGACTGAGCAATCGCTTGCTCGCTGTTAAAATACTTTTCAGTACATGACTACTGTAATGTCAGTCAGCCAGTCTAGACGCTGCCTCTAGATGGGGCCTGGCAGGCCTATGACACATCAGGGGCTGTTGATAGGCCTTCAGCTATTGCATACTTTCCAACTTTTGAAAGTGGCCGCCTTGATGGTTTATGTGGGCCACACCCCCTGTTTTACATGACACGCCCTCTTTTGCATGAAACAACACCCTCTTGTCACATCTGGAGTAAAACTGATAAGAGATGTGGTATCCTTCAGCTTTACTGGACGTTTAATCTCCTAACCAGCATCCAAGCTGGGTAACAGCACATCAATCAGCTTCAGAGCCCAGCTACAATGTGGTCCCTCTGCACCAGGTGATGTCAGGGTGGCGTCTCATGATGCTTTACCCTGGCACCACCACTATTTACAGAACAACCCACAGCCAGTAAAAATCCTCATCAAAAGACTCTTCTGAAGAAGTGTGCTTCAGACGAGGTTTTGATGCTGTTTTGGGCGCTGAAAAATCAGTGTCCAAACAGCGTCCAAATAAGCCGTGTGAACATCCCCTAATAGGCTGCCCAAGAGTGTATTGTAAAAGTTACCAGTAGTGGACATGGCCGGTACAAATAAAATTCTGGCACTGTCCCCCTGGCAGTAAAACTGTCCCTGCCGGTGGTTTACCAGATTGGTGGCAAACCTACCACAGCAGGAGATTTACCAACTCTTCAGGGAGACCGGGAGGACTCTCCCTCTTCAGCGAGTCTCCTTGATGATCAGGGAGAGTTGGTAAGTAAGAGCTATTGTGACAATTATTGACCCCCATCACCGCACAGTGGGGGCCAATGATTGAGGACACAGGGAACCCCTTTTAACTATTACATCCCTTACATGCTGTGGTCGCTATTGACTGTGGCAACTAAGGAGTTAAAGGACCAGGACTTGCATGTTATTCCTTTGGCCCATTGTTTGCTGTCCCGAAGATGTCTGAGGAGCTTTTGTGCCCTTTAGGCTGCAGGTGCCAGCTTTAGGGGTCACGTGTTTAAAGGGGTTGTCTCGCTACAAAGAATTGCTTTCAACATGTAGGGAACACTAAATGAAGACGTTTTCCAAATATATTGCGTTGTTCATTTTTTTTTTGTTAAGGAGCTACAAATTATTTTATCACCATATGTGCTCTCTCTGGTTCCCCAAGTGACCGACCTGTGTACTTCTCCCCACCTGTTGTTTGTTCTATCTGATAGCAGGGAGTGACCTCATCACACAGGTCCTGCAGCACAGAACTCTGGACAGTGAGAGCGTGTGTGTTATCTGATCTTTCAGACAAAAGCCAGTAATTACTGCTGTTTACTTTAACTCAGAAGCTTCCCTGGTCCTGACAGCATGAGATTTATCTAATTAGCAGAGGTCTGAATAAACGGAGCTCATATTCTAATAACAGACAGCTTGACCAGGAAGTGACAGAGCAAAGCGGCATTATTTAATTCATGCATCCTATGAAGCTTTGAGATGAGACAACCCCTTTAAGACTCATGTTGTGACACTTCCTGAGTTACATAAGGAAGATATTTTGCGAATATGTTTTTCAGATTTTAGATATAAAATATACATTTTATAGTTTACATATTTTGATATCTCTTTAGCGGAGCTTCTCCCCTTGCTCTTTGTCACCCTTTGCTGGACACTACACTCTGCCAACTAGTGTATCTGGGTAAGAGACTAGTTGTCACTTGTCCCGCAAACTGTTAGACATTGAAGGCAAATTATTCAGCAGGAGGGGATGATGAGCTTGGAAAAAAGCATCTTCCCTTCTAAGGAGCATAAAAAAAATGTAGCTCCGTCCTGAGGCATGATGGGAATTTTCAAATGCTTTTTTCTAGAAGAATCCTTTTATGATCTTCCAGAGCTTTCCTGCAGTTCCTAAAAGACCAATATCATTTTAAAAACTTTATCTATAGCTTTGGGTATTGATAACCCTCCTGGCCCTACAGCTTTATACTCTCTTTTTATCTCTTATCGGAGACGCTCTATTGGCACAAGAATGACAACCACAGCCAAAACGGACACAGCTCCCAAATCAGCCCTTCTGTCCTTATTTGATATAGTTTAATAATTTTTGGTTATATTTTTCATATCACTATCTACATTTTTTAAAAAAAAAAAAAAATCTTAAAATCTTATAATAGTCTGACACTTCCTGTTCTGTAGAGAAAACTTCCCTGCAGTCTCCTCATTATCAGCACAGGCAGGATTACACTGAAAGGTGACACCAATGTGTATAGATAACACAGGATCCACCAGTCACAATAGGAGATGTCACAGCTCCCCCTCCCTGCACACTGACTTCTTCCCAGGTCACAGAGCCTAGAAAACTCTCCTATAGAAGTCAATGGGTCTGCTCCTGTTCACAGGCTCCTGTGTCCTTGTAGTGCTGTAAAGCATCTCTCTAAATGCTGTAAATGACCTATTGTTTAACTTTAGAATTTTTAGTTGTATTTTTTTTAATTTCCTATATTACTATTAATTCATAGTTTGTAAGGCTAAAAAAAGACAAGTCGTCCATCTAGTTCAGCCGGTTGTGCTAAGTGTTGATTCCAGAGGAGGCAAAAAACCCCAATGAGGTAGAAGCCAATTGTCCCATTTTAGGAAAAATTCCTTCCGACTCCAATCTGGCAATCAGAAAAATCCTGGATCAATGACCCCTCTCCTGAATCCTAGTCACTATAACTTGTTATATTATTACGCTCCAGAAATGCATCCAAACCCTTTTTGAAGTCGGTTATTGAATTCACCATGACAAGTCCCTCTGCAGAGAATTCCATAGTCTCACTGCTCTTACAGTAAAAATCCCTTTCTATGTTTATGTAGAAACTTTCGTTCCTCAAGACGTAAAGGATGCCCCCTTGTTCTAGATACAGCCCTGTGTATTCTTGAGGAACGAAAGTTTCTACATAAACATAGAAAGGGATTCTTTACTGTAAGAGCAGTGAGACTATGGAATTCTCTGCCAGAGGGACTTGTCATGGTGAATTCAATAACCAACTTCAAAAAGGGTTTGGATGCATTTTTTAAGAAATCTTGTAGTTTTCACTTTGGTGACTAGATTTAATAATAGTTTGACGCTTCCTGTTCTGTAGAGATCACTTCTCCACATTTTACTTATTATCAGGATTATACTGAAAGGCGACACCAATGTGTATAGAAACTGCTTCTTGTCCTGTAAAATATAAGCCCTCATCTGTCTAAGGTAGATGGAAAAAACAAAAAACTTATGGCTCTTGGAAGGCAGAGAGGAAGAAAACTTAGAGCCATATTATTATGACCCGCTGTCAGGAAGGGATTAATTTGAAATTGGCATCAAACTCCTCATAAAATTCCATGGAGAGAACATACCCTTACGGCCACATGTATGAAAACTGTCTAGGGCTAAGACTTTCTTTCATAGCAACCAATCAGAGCCAATAGCAACCAATCAGACATCATAGCAATTAATCAGAGCCCATATTAACCAATCAGAGCCCATAGCAACCAATCAGAGCCCATAGCAACCAATCAGAGCTCATAACAACCAATCAGAGCTCATAACAACCAATCAGAGCTCATAGCAACCAATCAGAGCTCCTCTTTAATTTTTTCAGAGCACTATATGAGATGAAAGGGGTACTCTGATTGGTTGCTATGAGCTGTGATTGGTTGCTATGGGTTCTGACTGGTTGCTATGAGCTGTGATTGGTTGCTATGAGCTCTGATTGGTTGTTATGGGCTCTGATTAGTTGCTATAGGCTCTGATTGGTTGCTATGAGCTCTGGTTGGTTGATATGGTCACTGATTGGTTGCTATAAGCTCTGATTGGTTGCTATGGGCTCTTTTTGCTATGAGTTCTAATTAGTTGCTGTTGGCTCTGATTGGTTGCTATGGGCTTTGATTGGTTGCTATGAGCTCTGATTGATTGCTATGAGCTCTGGTTGGTTGCTATGAGCTCTGGTTGGTTGCTATGGTCACTGATTGGTTGCTGTGGGCTCTGATTGGTTGCTATAGGATCTGATTGGTTGCTATGGTCACTGATTGGTTGCTATGAGCTCTCATTGGTTGCTATGGATAACAAAGAAAGTCTTACTGCTGGACAGTTTTCATACATGAGGCCATTAGTCTTCACCCAACTGCATGGTGCCATATATTGTGGTAATGCATTTCAATGTGGCCACGCATACCGCCATATACAGATATAATACTATACAGGGAATATCAGCGTTGGCAT
>JAODAL010042061.1:0-35231 GCA_025379985.1 Phyllomedusa bahiana
CCTTCTCACATCAATGTTTAAGACTAAGATAAAATTACTTAAAGGATTTTGTCTCATTACGGATTTCACCCTGTCAGGCCCGGAAAGGGTTAAAACTAAAGGGGTTGCTTCTTGGACTGTCTTTCTGTTTCCCTCCCCCCCCTTTTCAGCACACAGGCACTACGTAATTTCAAATACAGGGGGGGGGGGGTTTTTGCTCTCAGAGTTCACCCTGTGGTCCCTTTGCCTAGGTCTTTTGCAGGAGAGGGCTAAATTCTAGGTGTAGAGGGGAATTTTAAATTTGTGGTAAAAAATTAACCCAGAGGGGATGCTTTGGTTTTACCTAAAACCCCCTTCTTATTTAAAACAAGTCTCCACTCTCCAGCAACAACAAGGCATTTTTAAAAAATACTCAGGAGTGCCCCTAATACAGGAGAAACATAAAGTATTCACATCCCTGTTTTTGTATATATTATTAAGCCCACAGTTCCAAAGACATATCATGTTTTATAATAACAGACAGGGTAAACTGCTGTCAAAATCAAACTGGGGTAGAAGCAGGAGGAAGAAAGGGACACACGGGTTTAATTCCAGGCACTCGGACACAGACCCAAAGAGCCCCTCCCTCCCCCCCCCCCTCCCCCTCCACTACAGAAGCTTTCTGTGTGGGAGGGCTCTCGCTGGGACCTGTCTTAAAAGGTTGATGACCCCTTCAACCAAAAAGCCAGTAAGAAAAGGGAAAACCCAACGGGTCCGCTACTATAGAGTTTTAAAGAAGTTTGATGTAGTAATACTAACGGGGTTTAGCCCCAAAATCAGTAGAAAAATTTGTAATGAACAAATATTCCAAAGCTGCTTTTTATTTAAAACAACTTTAAATTAAAACCCAATCATTTTTCGAGAAAAACCCCTTTAAGAAACAGTGAAAGACTTTTCGGGGGTAAAAAGCGATCTAAAATTTCAACGACTTCTTTGTTTCAGAAAAAATTTGTAAAAAAAGGCACAAATTTCTTTAAGAAAAATGAAACTAAACCGGGTTATAAAAATTTAAAGGGTTTTTTGTGGAATTGGGTTCTACTTTTTAGCAATCAAATTTGTGGGGCCAGACCAAAAAATGGGTTTTTGGGTAAAAAAAGTTGCTTTTTGAAAAAATTTTTGGGCTTAAAAACTAATGGATCCTCACCTCCCTTTAGTGTGGGAAATCTAAAATTCCAGGGGGCCCCAAATTTGGATTTTCTATTATTTCATGAAACAAAATGTATAAAAGCAAGAGATCAGCCCCCCTTGTAACATCTCTTGGTCTTCTCAGGCGTCTTTGAAATGCCCCTATTTTTCCCAACCCCAACTAGGGAATGAAAAAGGCAGTTGAGCACTTTTAATCTATATCCAATAAATGGTTTTTTTTTTCCATATAGAATTAAAACTATGAAAAAACCCCAAAAGGGGCACTCGAACCTAAAAACCCCAGTCCCTTTTATCCATTGGGCCCCACGGGGGCCCCCTGAACTTTAACCTCGGGCAGTTTGATTTTTTTTTGGTCATTTTTAAAGCAAACCCTAAACTAATTTCGTACATTAATCAATATCTTTTAAATCTCCCAAATTTGCTTTCCCCAAGTGAAAAACAATTTTAAACTTCCCTTGCATTCCCTTTAAAAAGATAAAAAAGGGCTTTCCCTTTTCTTTTTGCTTTGAAATAATTTAGGCATAGGATGGGGGAAAACTGGGATAAAGGGAAAATTTTAATTATGAAAAGAATTACCAAAAAGACCCCCAAAAAATGCAAATTTACTTTTTAAAATTTTTCCCCTCATTCTTTCAGGATTCTTCGATAAAATTTTTGGCGCTTTGGGTATTTTTTGGCTTCCCTATACATTTTTTAACACCTTGGAAAAAGCCAAGAAAAAGACTGTTTTCCGGGTTGAGGCTCGAACTCAAAAACCTGGGAAATTGCTAAAACAGTTACGTTTTATAATACCTGGGGCTGACCGATTGCCCCACGGAAAAACCCTTTTCCCTGTTTTTTGGGTTTTGTGTCAATTTTCCATCAATTTTGAAAACTAAGATCGATTAGTTAAGAAACAGATAGAATCTTGGTGTGAAAGCGCTCTATAAGTCACAAAATTTTTTCTTATCAGAAACAAAGTCAAAAAAAGGCAACGGGTTTTCCCAAATATTTTTTTTAAAAAGAAAAAGTAACTGACATTAAATGGATTTTAAAAGGTTTGTAAATTTAAAGTGCCCCAAAACTTTTTAGCAATCAGTTTGGGGCCAGCCCAGCATTAATATTTTTTGGGTGAAAAAAAGTTGCTTTTTGAAGAAATTTTCTCGAAAAAATAAAGGGCCCGGCTCAGGTTTCCCGTACCCTGGATTTATATATGGGGCTCAAATGGATCTGCTGTTTATTTCATGAATAAAGGGAAGTATAGGGAAAGAATCAAAAACTCTTGTAACATCTCATGGGTCTTTCTCAAGTTCAGTTTCGGACCAGTTGTTCCCTTGACCTATTTTCCCCACCCAAAAAAGACAAGTTAAGAAAAAGAAGGCAGTTGAGCCCCTTTTTAGTCAGACCCAAAAACACGCAGTTTTTTTCCCGTATAGCACATAAACAAGCAAACCCCCCCAGAGGGGACCAAACCCCCACAACCCCTGGCTTAGGAGCCATCCCTTATCCATTGGGCCCACTGGGGGCCCGTCCAGCACAGTAAAAACCAAAATTTTTTTTTTTGGGGGGTTTTTAAGTTTGATAGATTCATCCCAAATCTTTCCCCCTACCCCTTTTGCATTCCAAGAGGGAAAACAATCTTTTCCCCTATGCTTTTTATTCTTAAAAAAAGTGCAAGGCCCTTTCCTTTCTTGGGGGGCATCGAAGGGTTTACACATAGGGCATTGGGGAAAGGGAAAAATTTTTTTAGGTGCAAGGAAATTTATCAAAAAAAAACCCAAAAAAACTAATTCCTCATTGGGCATTTTTTCATTTTCAGTTTTCCTCGTTCACCCCTGGCGCATTTACAAATTTTTAAAACCCTTTTAGAAAACCAAAAAAAAGAAAATTTCCCCCATGAGGGCCCAACTCACAAAATCGGGATTGGGCCCAAAATTTACTGCTTCATAATACCGCGCGCTGGGCAGATTGCGCCTTAGAGCTCTCACTATGCAAATTTCCTGTTCCTAATTTTACATCAATTTTTAAAACCCCAAAATCAATTTTCTTAAGAAACAGTGAAAACTCCCCGGGGTGAAACGATTTATAAGTCAACCACTTTTTTTGTTTTAGAAAGGGTTGTCACAAAAGGCCGTATTTCTTTTAAAAGAAAATGTAGCGGGCACTGGTAGGAATTTAAGGTTTTGGGAATTAAGTGTCTAAATTTTTAAACAATTTAAAATTTTTTGCCAGAACAGCAATTTAGGGTTTTGGGGGAAAAAAAATTGCTCTTTAAGAAAGGGTTTGCTTAAAACTAATGGATCGTCACCCCCGTAGTGTGTGCTTTTATAATTCCCCTGGGCTCCCAAAAGGATCTGCTGGGTTAAATTTAAAAAAACAAAAAAGTTTAAAACAAAAATCATCCTTTTTTTGTAACATCCATTTGGGCTTCCAGGGTTCCCGTCCCTTGCATGACCTGTTCCCAACCCCAAATAGGGAATGAAAAGGGGATTTAGCACTTTAATCTATAAACCAATAATTGGTGTTTTTTTCCCCTATAAAATTTAAAAATATGAAACACCCCAGAGGGGCTCGAACCTACACCCCAGGCCCCTTTTCCATTAGGGCCCCTGGGGACTTAACGTTAACCCTCTGCAGTTGAGTTTTTTTTTTATTTTTTTAAACAAATCCTCATCTCAAAAACGATACATTAATCAATAACGTTTATCTACCCTTTTTTTTTCCAAGGGGGAAAAACAATTCCCCCTTTTTAAAAATATCCTTGCATTCTTTAAAGATAACAAGGCGTTCCCTTTCTTTGTGCTTTGTATATTTAGACATAGGATTGGGAACTGTGATAAGGAAAATTTTTTGGGGTGTAAGAATTGACCAATAAAAAGCCCAAAAATTGGGAATTATTTTTTAAACCCTTTTTTCCCTTCTTTCAGGGTTTTCGATCACATTGGTGGGATTGGTAGTTTGGCTTCCTATCCAGTTTTACACCTTGGAGAAAGCCAAGAAAAACTGCTCCAGGTAGGCTCGAACTCACAAACCTCGGCATTGCTCAACAGTTTTCTGTTTTTAAAATTTCCCGGGGCCTGACCGATTGCGCCACTGGAGCTTTTTCCTTTTTGTTTTCTTGTTCTTTTTTTCCCAACAAAATTGAAAACAAAAATCATTTTTGTTTTAAAAAACAGAGTAGAATCTTGGGGTTTAAAGCGCTCTATAAGTCACAGAATTTTTTCTTTTCAGAAACAAATTCAAAAAAGGCAACAAATTTCCCCAAAATTTCTTTAAAAGAAAAAGTAAAATGACCCCTGAAAAAGGATCTTAAGGAATTTTTAAATTGTGCTAAATTTTTAGCAATCCCTTTGGGGTGCCAGACAGCATTAATAGTTTTGGGGTGAAAAAATTTTCTCTTTGAAGAAAAAGTTCTGCTAAAAACTCAAGGACAGCTCAGGCCCCCGAATCTGTTAAAATATATAGGGGCTCAATGGCTGCTGTTTAAAATTTTATGAATCAAGATGTAAAGGGCAAAAAGGAAGCCCTTTTTAAATTTTTCAAATGGTCTTCTCAAGTTCATTTTTGGACCATTTTTTTGCATGACCTAGGGGTTTCCCAGCCAAAAAGACCAAATTAAAATGAAGAAGGCAGTTGACGGGATTTAAATCCCAGAGCCCAAACAAGCTGTGGTTTTTTCCCTATACAAAAAAACCAAAAACAAACACCCCAGATGGGAAATCAAACCCCCAAACCCCGGTTAGGAGGCCAGTGCCCCTTTTCCCTTAGGCCCAAATGGGCCTTTTTCCCGCACGTAAAACCAAGATTGTTTTTTGCTTTTCAAGTTTTTATAGATTTACATTTTTCTTTCTCCTACCATTTCCTTCCAAGGGAAAGCAAACTTACCAAATGCTTTTTTTCTTTTAAAAAAGTCAAGGGTTCCTTACTTTTGGCTCGTAAAGAAATTTCACATAGGGCATGGTGAAAGGAAATCTTAAATTTTTGTGCAAGGATTGATTTAAAAAAAAAAGCCCAAAAAATGCTAAAAACCCCTTGGGATTTTTTTATTCTTTCAGTTTTCTCGTTTTACACTGGCGCAAATTTACAGTTTTTAAAAAACCCGGAGACACCAAGAAAAAATTGCCCAGGTGAGGCCCCCGAACTCACAAACTCGGCAATTTCCCTACTTTTACTGGGTTCATAAGTACCCCCGCGCCCCACAGATTCGCCTCTAGAGCTCTTTACTATGCAATTTCCTGTGCCCATTTCACATCAAAGTTGAAAAAAAGATCAAATTTTCTTTAAAAAACAGTGTAGGGCTCTCGGGGGTGAAAGCCCATCTATTTTGTCAACGATAGGGGATGGCCGAATTCTCAAAAATTTACGGATCGGTCACTTCAGCCGAATTTTCCGACAAAATTCATTTCGGTCCGAATTTAACTTCGGCACGAATCACGTAAAGAAACAGCTATTTCCAGCTGCCCAGTGCTGCAGGTGCCATGTAGAACGTTGTGCCTTGCTTTAAATATGCAGAGGGAGCTTGGTTTGGTCTTCATACAATGTGAGTGGTTTATAGTATGACCAACCACATGACTGCCGCCAGCTCATTCAGAATCGCTGATCACGTTTAAAATGTCCCTGGCACTTACGATTGTGTCAAAAACTGACCAAAAAACTCAAGCGGGACAGTTACCTGATCAATGTTCATCGCTATCGAAAGCTGAAAAAAAAACACGCAGTATGAGCTCCAGTGGCAACATTAGTGTGATAGAGTGTGGATGGTGAGACGCCGGCAGCCACAGACTGTGCAGCATTAGGTCAGGCAGTGGCACATATACATCGGAGGCGGCAAACAGTATTTAGGCACAGAGTGGCAAAATCAAATCCCACAGTGTGGAGTCCAAGGCAGCAGCAGCGTGAGGTCAGGCAGTGGCAACAATACATTTCAGGAGGCTGCAAAACAGTCTTAGGCCTACAGAGTGGCACAATCACAACAGTGTGGAGGTCCCGTCGGCAGCAGTATGAAGGTCAGACAGTGGCACAATGGCATTCTAGGAGATTGGCTAAAAACAGTATTAGGGCGCCACAGAGTTGCACCAATCACCCAGTGTGGAAGTCAACGGCGGGCAGCCAGTATGAGATCAGGAGTGGCACAATGACATAATGGAGGCGGCAAAACATATTAAGGCCCATCAGAGTGCAGTGGCAATGATACAGTGTGGAGGTCACGCGGCAGCATATGTGAGGTCAGACGATGGCGACAATGGCAATTCTGGAGGTGGCAAAACATATTAGGCCACAGAGTGGCACAATCACACAGTGTGGAG
Source organism: Phyllomedusa bahiana (assembly GCA_025379985.1). Lineage (NCBI taxonomy): Eukaryota > Metazoa > Chordata > Amphibia > Anura > Hylidae > Phyllomedusa > Phyllomedusa bahiana. The sequence continues at coordinate 6,450 of JAODAL010042061.1, forward strand.
GTCACGGCGGCAGCAGTATGAGGTCAGTGAGATCAGGCAGTGGCACAATGACATTAAGGAGGCGAAACATATTAGCCCCACAGAGTGTCACAATCACACAGTGTGTAGGACACGTGCGCAGCAGTAGAGGTAGAGTGGCATTGGCACAATACATTATGGAGGCGGCAAAACATTATTAGGCCACAGAGTGGGCACAATGAATACCGTGTTGAGGTCACGGTCACAGGCCAAAAATGATGGTCAACAGTGGCACAATGACATTATGGAGGGCGGCAAGACAGTATTAGGCCATCAGAGTGGCACATCACACAGTGGTTGAGTCACGGCGGCAGCAGTATGAGGTACAGAGCAGTGGCACAATGACATTATGAGCGGCAGACAGTATTGGCCACAGAGAGGCACAATACACACAGTGATGGTGGACACCGGGCGGCAGCAGTAATGAGGTCAGGCAGTGGCACAATGACATTTATGGAGGCGGGCAAAACAGTATTAGGCCCACATATGTGGCACAATGCTACAGTGTGGAGTCACGGCGGCAGCAAGTATAGGTCAGGACAAGTGACACAATACATTTATGGATGGAGCTGGATAAAACAGTATAGGGCACAGAGTGCACAAGCGCACACAGTGTAGGATCAACAGTCGGCAGCAGATGATGGTCAGGAGTGGCACAATTACCTTATGGAGTGCTATCAACAGTTATTGAGGCCACAGAGAGGCACAATGATACCGTGTGGGTCACAGGCTAGCGCAAGTAATGAGGTCAGACAGTGGCACAATGACAGTTAATGTTGAGGTGGAAAAACAGTATTAGGCACAGCAGTGGCACAATCACACAGTGGAGGCCCAAGCGGCATGCAGTATGAGGTTCAGGCAGTTGGCACAATGACAAAATCTGAAGCTGGCTAAAAAGGAGTAGGCCACAGAGTGGTACAATGACACAGTGTGGAGGCACGGGCCAGGAGCAACAGCAGGCATGCGAAAAGTCAGACAGTGGCACAATGACACAGAGTTGGAGGGCACGGCAGCAGCCACGGACAGCAGCATTGAGGTCCAGACAGTGCACAATGACAAATTCTGGAGTTGGCAAAACAGGGAGTAGGCCACAGTAGTGGAGGCACGGCAGCAGTCCACGCATGCAGCAAGAGGTCAGACAGTGCACAAGACCACAGTGTGGAGGGCACGACAGAGTCACAGCAGCAGGCATGAGGACAGAGAGTGCACAATGACATTCTGCAGGTGGCAAAATAGTCATTAGCCCACAGAGCGGCACAATGAACTGATAGCGGAGGTCACGGAGGCAGCAGCATGGAGGTCAGGCAAGGTGGCACAATGCCATAGAGTGATGTTGGATTGTCACCAGGAGCACCATGCAATGAGGTCAGAGCGACTGGCACAATGAACATCTGCGGTGCAAAACAGTACCGAGCCGCGAGAGTGGCACATGACACAGTGTGGATGATCACGGCAACAGCAAACAGCAGCACAGCAGCATTGAGCACATAGAGTGTCAAACAATGACAGATGAGTTGAGTGGAGTGGCAGATACCAGTCCCTCTGGTAAGGCACCGGTGGTAGGCAGATGAGAAACTATCACAGAGTGAGAGGCATCAGGGCGGGTGGCGGCATCAGATAAGTGGCTGAGGCAGGTATTTGAACCCAGACTGACGCCTAAGGCATTGGTGGTGATGAAATACCCTGGGCCGGATCCACGCCTGATTCATCTGACAAAGGACAGTCGTTCAACATTTCCCGGACCAAGCGGTTCTCCTATGTGAGGGGTAGACGATGGGCCCCGCCCGCACTGAACACCCCGCTCTTTATGCCACCCCCACTACTGGGTCGCCGGGCAGGACAGCTTCTCCACGCAATCTCGCAAGTTGCGGCCACACATCCAGTTTTTGGGCTGACCCAGTAGTGTCCCAGCGGATCTCAACTGGGGTGGCAGAGTGCTGACCCAAGTAGGGCCACAACCTGTTGGTTCATGGAATGCTCCAGGTCCTGCTGCTGCTGTTGCTGCCTAGATGGACTGCCCATCGCCTCACTAGGCGATGAAGGAAGCTTGCTCATTAGTGGACTCCAGACTTAGGTTACTGTCTGATGGAGCTGGTACGGCACCTACCCCCCCCACCTTCCCCCTTCAGCCGCCATGAAGTATAAGTGAGCGCAGAGGGAAGCCCCCCGGATCCAGACCTTGTCAGAGTTCTTGGACTGATGCCGCACATAGGCAGCGGCCAACTGATTACGGGAGGATATCCCTATAGTATTGTGAGTTGTCTTCCCCTCGTCAATAGCTGGGAAAAAGGCTCCCATTTTGGACGCGGTACGGGGTCCAATAGGTGGAGAGCCAGAAGTCATCCCTCTGCCGGATGCTGACTATTCGAGACTGTCACTAGCCAGGCAAATAAGCCCATGCTGCGGGACATACTGCACAAGTGACTCCGACGGGGCTCCCTCCTCAATTCCACTGTATACTGCCACGATGCTTGGGAGTCATCTGCCTCGTCTTCCTCATCACCATCCACCTCCTCCCACTGCTCCTCCTCCCCCTCTCTTGTCACCTGGGTAGAAAATCCACTCATTTCACACAACAAATGCTTCTGCTCCAATGTCCTCCTCCTCCTCCCCCCCTCCATTCAATCCCCACCGGACCATGTGGCCACGAATGTAGTCGCCAAAATCTCCAGTCCCCGCCCAACAGATTTTTCAGCATCTGTTTCCAGGACATAAGCAGTGGAATACGTTATTCATCCCGTAGTCCTGGCGACTGACAAATAACGGGCCTCCCCCCGAATGGCCTCAACAAACGGCAGGTGTCACCCCCATGAGCTGCCACTGGCTGACATCAAAGTTACACAGGGAGTACTTCTGTCTGCCTGGATCATCAAAAAATCGTTAATGGCCTTTCTCGTTCTACAGTCGGTCCAACATGTGCAGGCGGAATTCCAGCGGGTGAAACATCGCATATCAGCGTGTTGGGGAGGCCGTTCTGCCGCTGCAACTCGAGGGGGGTGTTTCCCGGCTTTTTTACGAATGGATAAAGTGCATGCACATTTTCCTGGCCATTTTCAGAATGTTCTGAAGATCGGTGGAAGACCCTTTAGGAACCTTTTTACAACCAATTGAACACGTGCGCCATGCAGGGCGCATGGACCATCCCTCCTCGTGCAGGGGCGGGCACCAGTTCCTCCCATTGTCCGTCACCATGGTTTCCGATTTGCAGTTGGCGCGGAGAAAGCCACACGATCGATATTTCTTTCTGCATGACGCGATAGCATGTTCCTCCCTGTGTGACTTCGTTTCGCCGTGGCAAGCTAGGAAGAACCTGCGTGACACCGCTGTGCCCTACACATTGTATGATGGAGCAGTACTTGGGAGGCTAGATGGTGGTGGTGGAGAGGAGGAGGAGCTACATTAGGCGCAGGACAGCAGTTTGACAACGTGGAGGAAAAGCGGCGTCTCCTGTACCAAGTTGTATGGTGTGCCTGGGCAGGAAGCACATTCACCAGTGGGTCGTAAAGGACATGTACCTGGCCCTGACCGTAGTTAACAGCCTCCAGACGTCCCCGCGCTGCCGTGTACCTTGGAACAAACCGATAAGCTCAAGGACTGACACCACTTTCTGTTCTATCATATTTATTGAAGTGCTGGTCTGCCCTATTTTGAGAAAAGAAATAACGGCTGAGGAACTCTCCATCTCGGCTCGGTGCCCACAACCATTAGTTTTCTCGATGGTGAGAGTCCACCATATTGAAAAGGGTAGGAGACTGCATACTCAACAACTATGGAGACAGGTAGCACGGTCAGCAAACGCTGCACCTATACGGAAGGTTGGACGCATACTGTTGTCTCATTACAATCGCCTCTCCCTGAACGACTGCTGGCGCCATGAGTAGCGAGGAGCAGAGCATCTGACCGGAGAGGATGTCAAAGAGAAAAGCTGCCATCTGCAGAGGTGGTGGAGCCTTGACTGGCTGAAAGGCAATGCGTGCCACTAGGGCCGCTAGCTGCTCTGCAGCGGCAGGATGGACCACCACATCTGAAGCCGACGTTAATCTCCCAGGCACCGATGGTGAACGCTGCATGTGTTGAACCGCAGGGCCGTATTCCAACGTTAGCTCCCTGCCACGCTTCACTTTCTGCCCACAGATTCTACATAACCCAAATCGGGCCCTCCGGTGTCTTAGCCAAAGAACTGCCACACCGCCGAGTAGCTGATTTTAACCGCCAACGCCTCCGCACTGAGTGACTACGCGCCCGCCGCTGCCTCGCTGAGCCCCTGTGCCGCTACTGTCTTGGACCTGCGAAGCGGGTTTTCTACCCCGTGGCCGATTGGCTCCCGACCGTCACCACTGCTGCTACCCTGCTGACTTCACGTCCCACACAACCCACTTGCAGTCTGCGTCCGCTGCCTTTGAAACAAAAACGTCTGCAAGTCTGACGCCCTTCTTCTCCTGACGATGAGAAGCCTTGCTTCACACCGGCTCCCAAGTGCGGTCGGTCTACATACAACAACTATTTGTGTTTCAATCGTCACTACTGTCCTCATCACCGTCATTGTAAAGCCGAGGCTGACCTCTCACCACATGACCCCCATGCCCACCCACTCACCGACATCTATACTTTGGCCCCTACTGCAAGAAGCTGGGGATATTGGCCCAATTCTTCGCTGCAAAGTCGCTGCTGACTGCCCTCCTCAAATTGTTCATCCTCTGCTATATAGTGCGCTGAGCCCAGACCACATAGTAGATCCCTGAGGCTGAGGGAACTGGATCTGGGACATAGTGCGGCTTAGGACAGGTGAGGGCCGCTGACCCGCTCCCGGGCCATGCCAACTAAGTGTATGTGTCCTGATGTTCCCCCACCGACTCTTGGCTGGGGTTGTCAGATGCATCTGGGAGGAAGAGAATGATCCTAGTCCACCAAACAAAACCCTTGGGTTTGCTGAACAACACACTGCCGCTAGATGACAGCAGCAGGTTTGTGGCCTCACCGAGTGACCCCTCCTGCGACGTCGCCCTTGCTGTGCTGCGACCTGGGCCCGTTTCAAGAAATGTTTGTGCCACTGCACGCGCAGTTTGCAGAGCCTGCCACCTTCTCTGTCTGAGATAAATATAAAACCCTGGTTTTTACATCCAAATGAACCCAGTAACAAGCCTATGGGTAACCCTGATATAAATTGCGCCCACATGGAATGGCAGGAAAAATTTACTTGTATGGTGTCATTACAAGCACTGTGTGTTTAACTAAATGTAAAAGCACAAACAGGCCTTAATTAACCTTCCTGTGATATTATGAGCTACAGAGAGAAAATGTATATATTTCGGTGTTGAAAAAGACGTTTATTTAATTAGTCCAGCACAGCAGCAAAACAACGAGCATAATAACCCCTGGAATTAAATGCGCAATAGAATATGAGCCACCACAAACTAGTAGCTTTGGGTAGCGTGTTACAATGGTGTATTTTCTACGCCACACAACAAGAGTATACATTGTAATTAACCTTTGCTTGTGAATAGGGCCTACCAAAAAAAATATATTATATTTGGCGTTGAAAAAGACGCGGATTAGCTATATTTTTTGTCAGCACACCACAAAACAACGCTTAATTAACCCCTGGCATGTAAAATGCGCAATAGAATTGAGCCACAACAAACAGTAGCTTTGTAGCGTGTTACAAATGGCGTATTTTTTCTACGCCACACAACCAGGATAAAAGTGTAATTAACCTTTGCCTTTTGAATTAGCTACCAAAAAAAAAATATATTATCTATGGCCGTTGAAAAAGACGGTTTTATTTTGTCCCAGCACACCAGCAAAACAACCTTAATTAACCCCTGGATGAAATTGCACATAGATTTGAGCATCCAAAAATGAAAGTTTTATTTGTATTGTAAAAACAGCTGTTTTCTCTTTAAATGAATACAACATGAACTGGCTTAGATCCCACCTTGGATATTGAATGTATATGCAGCTGCCAGTGGACGCGACACTGGTTTCAGATCCAATACCCCAAAAAAACAGAAAATAGATCATAAGAGAACAGCTCTGAGACAAGCTGAGACACCCCACAAAAATCGCTGTGTAAAAATCAGTTCTTCGAAAGCGCTATCACCCGCCGCAGCACCTTCCCTGTCAGTACCGTGAAGAGAGTGTTGAGCTCCAGCGCGCGCTCGTCTTAATATGTGCGGTGGACGTCACAGAATCCCGCCGGTCTCTGATTGGCTTTCATCTCTGCACATGTCATGCAGGCTATGCCCTTCTTCCTCCCGAGAGTGCTTTGCCCCATGAAACCCATGTGCTCGCAGCCATTTTATCAAATCAAGAGCACACATTCGTTCCCGCGAATCACCCCAAAGTTCGATTTCATACGAAACCGAAGTTTTCCTGAAATTCTAGACAGAATTCCACATCGTATAGAATCGATCGCCCATCTCTAATTACAAATTTTTCTGAAAATGTGGGAGAAATTTACTACTAAATTTCTAAGCCCTCTAATGTCGTAAAAAAAAAAAAAGACATTTAAAAAAAATGACGCCAACCGATAGTGGACATATGGTAGATTCTAGTTAAACAATTTTGTGGCATGAATAATTATCTGTCTGTCACCAGAAATTTTGCAATTCAAAATCGCTAATTTTTTTCCAAATTTGTCATGGAAATTTATTGATATTACTTCACAAACAAACAAGGATTGGTATGGATAAAAATTCTTACTAACTTAAAGCACAATGTGTCACGAGAAAACATAATCTCTGAATCACATGGATAGGAAAATAGTGTCAAAAGTTAATCCACATAAATTGACACATGTCAGCATTTCAAAAATAGGGCTGTGTCAGGAAGGTCAACACAGCAGGGTCCTTAAGGGGTTAAAGATGTGCAGAGTGGATCTGTATTTTGTGATTGGCTCAGATTAAAAGAGCCGGTTATTGGGCCAATGGGAGAGCGAGCGACGCTCTGACATGGTTTCTAATGCCAAATCTGGAACAAAACTGTCCAGGCGCGAAATCAAATGATAAAGACTCAGAAGTTGTACCGTATAGTTAATAAAAAGTGACCATAATATGGGGGTAATGAAAATAAACTAATAAATATGAATTCAATGAGTTCATTTGTATTTCTTTATTTTCGTTACACCCATATTATTGATCATTGGCTAACGAAAATAAAGAAATAAAAATGAACTCATTGAATTCATATTTATTAGTTTATTTTCGTTACCCCCATATTATTGTTCATTTTAGATACAAATCGTTACAACTTAGTGAGTCTTATCATTTGATTTCGGCCATGAACAGTTTTATTATAGATTGCATTAGAAAACCCATAAGAGTGTCGCTCGCTCTCCTATTGGTCCAAATAACCGAGCCTCTTTTAACTTAGCCAATCACAAACAGGGCTCGCTCTGCATTTCTTTTCCCCATAGAACTCTATGAGAAAGTAGCTCGCGCTCTGATTGGCTAAGCAGGACGAGCCCCTCTTCCCCCAACCAATCACAGTACTAGAATATTTCCCATAGACAGTAATATCTTTTAGGGCGCCCTTCTATCGCGCCCTTCTTTCTCCGCTCAAAATAGACGCGCTACATATGATTGGTGGATTCATATCTGCCGCCTGGACTCAACCAATCAGCTCTTTTCTGCATTTTTTACTGTATTTTGAACTGTCCGCCTTTTCATTTGATTGGTTCATACTTCTCCATAGCTTATAATGGGTCACTGTCGCTCCTATTCTGATTGGCTGGTTTCTGCCGACCAATGAGAAGAGCTTAAAGAATTTTAATTACTGTATGTCCCGGCAATTCTCTATATCCCAATTCCTGATGTAGCGCCGGTCTCGGCGACAAACGCGTTGTTAGGGATTTGATTGATTTATGTTTATAGAAGGTTTCAGCTCTTTTTCAGATAATATTTGACACCTAATAAAAACGATTTTTTTAATCATACTCCATGCCGCACGGCGCTGAGAGCTGAGATTTCTTTGCCCCGATCTGGCCATAGAGTACAATGGGACAAAGTAGCTTGCGCTCTGATTGGCCGAGATAGCCAAGCCCCCGCTAGCTCAACCAATCGGCTCTTTTCTGCATTTTTGCTGTATTTTGAACTGTCCAGCCTTTGAATTTGATTGGTCAATACTTCTCCATAGGTTATAATGGGTCCCTGTTGCTCCTATGCTGATTGGCCAAGATTGTGAAGCCCCCGCTAGCTCAACCAATCAGCTCTTTTCTGCATTTTTACTGTATTTTCAACTGTCCCGCCTTTGAATTTGATTAGTCAATACTTCTCCATAGGTTTTAATGGGACACTGTCGCTCCTATTCTGATTGGCTGGTTTATGCCGATCAATGAGAAGCGCTTACAGAATTTGAATTACTGTATTTCCCGGCAGTTTCCAAGATCCTAATTCCTGATGTTGCGCCGTTATTGATTTTTGGAAACTGATTTTTTTTATGTTTGTTTTTTTTTAGAAGGTTTGAGCTCATTTTCTGATAATGTTTTCCACCTAATAAAAGCGATTTTTTTTGGAATCATACTCCATGCCGCACGGCGCTGAGCGCCAAGATTTCTTTTGCGATCTTCTATGTTTCCTCTCATGTTACGTTCTAGCTTCACTTCCCTCCTCCGGCTCGTTTAGACCAACTTCAACTAGGTCTGCCTGTCGGAGCCGGCGAGCGCTGCAATGCGCCACACTTTTCCGACCCGCGATCATGCATGCCTCGGAGTATACGAATGAGCCGCGTCCCGCCCCAGAACGCCCACACCTTGCCCATTGCATGCCCCTTCATGTTAGGCGCATCCGAAAGAGGCGAAGGCTGCGCCTAACATCGCATCCTTGCGTCCGACAGGGGATTCGGATCGGTGAGGCGGAGTTTTCGCCAGAAAACAGGCGCAAATCCCGATCATACATGTCGCCCTTCATGTCTTTGTCAGTGGGGAACTTACACAATCAGCAAGGGAGCAAATAATTATTTCCTTCACTGTAGTTGAGCCCATGTAGAACCTAAAAATGTCAACCCATCTCTCCCCCTCGTTCAGCACTGCACCACCCGCACAAGCCGCCGCTGTTTATCTTCTGGATGGGCACATAACCATGTTACATGCCACTTTTAACATTCGATCGATGATGATGTAATTAAGTGGCATGTGAACGGGGCAACCACTCAACAGCTGCTGTGGTGACGTGTCCAACCGGAAGAGGAAATAAGTAAGCAGAAGACCGCCGGTGTGCTGGAACGAGGGTTGATTATGACTTTGTTTACTTTAAATAAGTCCATCTAAGCTAAAAAAAAAAAAAAAAATACAAATATACTGTATATTGAACAACTTCTTTAATTTTTGTATGTTGGGTGATTTGCATACTGGAATGTGTTGTCTCTATATCAAGCACTGTACAGTAATCCATAGACAAAAATGAAAGTAGCTTTTGCGACCCATGATTAGTTCAGCAAGAAGAACTTCCTAAAGGCTTTATGAAATTTGACCAAAGATCATGAGTAGTGTTGCTCGAATAGTTCCCTGTTCGGTTTGACATTGGGTTGACCAAAGACGTTGTCACGGTTCATGCCATGGTCCCTGCTTTGGACCGTCGCCGTGTCCGTGTCTGCCATGTCTCTGCTGGAGCTCCCTGTGCCGGGATCCCGGCGGCCTGGGTTCTTTGCTGTATACTTGCCTGTCCTGTTCCTCTTGCTTTCTGGGGTCCTGAACGTGCACTACGCCTCCTAGGGCGCGCGGCAGCTTCCTGACCCTTTATTGGGTCTGTGTCTTCCTCTTGACCTGTGAACCCCTGGTTATAAGAGGAACTTCCTCTCTTTGCTCTGGGTCAGTCCATTGGAGTGTTGAGCCTCATGCAGAGTGATGTGTCCATCTGAGCTCCTCCCAGCTTCTCTGGACTTAAAGGAGTTGTCTCCCCACAGGGTTTCAAAGAATGCATGAAAGAAATTCTCTGTCACTTCCTGGTTCAGACTAATTTGCATAAACTCTGTGCTTGTACAGCATAAGCTCCGTGCTTTCAGATGCTAATTAGATTAGATTAGCTTCTCAAACTACTCAAAGGACTTCTTATCTGATCCCCAAAACAAAAGCCCTAATTACAGAGCTGTTTACTTGAGATAAATCAAGCTTTTTACTGTCTGGCAGCACAGGACACTGACTGACACTGCTGACCTGTGTGATGACTCACTCTCTGTTATCTCATTGAACAAACAGCCCGGGGAGATTTGTTTACAGGTCAGTTACTGAGGGAACTGAAATAGCCAAGGAGGTAATAAATTCACTTGTATCTCTTTAGGGAAAACAGAGGAACAATGCAATATATTTGGAAAATGTCTTTATTTTGTGTTCCCTACAATTTGAAAGCTATTCTTTGTAGCGAGACAACCCCTTTAACCCCTGAGATGCCTGGTTCAGTCCTGCTGTCATCAGACCTCCTGACCACCTGCCTGTCGTCTTCTGCTGTCTCGTACCTGCTGTATCCTGCCGCTTTACCTGTCTAGTTACCTGCTGAATCCTGATGTCGCACCTGTTTAGTTTCCCTGCTGTATACTGCTGCATACGTTTCCTTGCTGTATCCTGCTGCATACGTTTTCCTGCTGTACCTGTCTACCACCGCTTCTGTGCCTGGAGTTCCTGTCCTGCACCTCGGCTGTCACCACAGGTAGCCACGTCAGGGGTATCGACCTGGGGGTTCCCTGCAGCAATGTTCGTCCTGCTCCGTTGAAGACCGGGGGCCCCTTAGACTCCGCTCTCTAGCATGGATCTCCATATACCATCTCACCACAGTGGATCCACACCTGGTTACCAGCGATCGGCGCCTCAGCGTACGTTGTTACTGCCGGATCGTTACACACATAAGAAGAATTGAGTTCGGAAGGTTCTCTAACCAAATTTTTTCTTTAATCTTAACCCCTGTATATTAATCCATAGGCAAAACTAAAGTTAGCTTTTGGGACCCATGATTAGTGCAGCATGAAGAACTTCCTAAAGGCTTTATAAGATTTGACCAAAGATCATGAGTAGGGTTGCTCGAAAGTTCCCTGTTCGGTTTGACATTGGGTTGACCAAACACGTAAGAAAAATTGAGTTCGGAAGGTTCTCTAACCAAATTTTTTCTTTAATCTTAACCCTTTGTCTAACCCTAGATTGGGGCTATGGTTTGTACAGGTTAGTCTGCTTTATAGCCATACCACCCCCAAATTGCACTTCTATGCCAGTATGATCACTGCCTCCCTATTCATCACACTCCTTGTCTATCCTCACACACCCACAGTGGGCAACGACTTCCATATCTCCCAGTCTATCCTACCCTCACACCTGACCTCTACTCTCCACCTCTTTCACAGCATTAAAACCTCTCACAAAACCTACACAACCCCCTTTTGCTCTATCCCACACACACCTCCTCACACTCTCCCTGCTTCTCCTTGCTGCTGGGGAAATAACCCCCAACTCCGGGCCCCCTCAGCACATCCCCACTTTTATTTCACCTGCCCCTTACAGGCCAAGAAGCACCAACTGCCATAACCCCTTAAATATAAAGCCCATTCCCCTCCCCCTCGCTATACCTATCCCCATGTCTGGAGCCCTCTGGAATGCACGTTCTGAAGTCAACAAGCTTCTCTTCGTCCATGACCTCTTCATTTCCCGCAACCTAACCTTCCTTGGATTAACAGAAACCTGGCTGACACCCTCTGACACAACCTCCCCTGCTGCACTCTCTTACGGCGGGCTTCAGTTTACCCACACCCTCCGCTCTGGAAGTAAACATGGCGGCGGTGTCGGCCTTCTTCTGTCAGATACCTGCTCGTTTGTCCCCATTCCACCACTACCTTCCCTCACCCTCCCCTCCTTCGAGGTGCACTCCGTCCGCATCTACTCCCCCTCCAACCTCCAAGTGGCTGTTGTTTATCGTCCCGCAGGCCCTGCCACCGCCTTACTCGATCACTTCGCTTCCTGGCTCCTTCACTTTCTCTCCACTGACATCCCCACTATTATCATGGGAGATTTCAACATCCCAATCGACACCCCCCGCTCCACTACTAACAAACTCCTGTCACTCTCCTCTTCCTTCAGGCTCACCCAGTAGACCTCTGGAGCCACTCATAAAGATGGACACACACTGGACCTCATCTTCACCCGCCTCTGTCCTCTATCTAACACCTCAATCTCTCCTTTACCCATCTCTGACCACAATCTGCTCACCTTCTCCACCAATTCCACCCCACCTGCCCCCCTCTGCCCCAAATCTATTACTCCCCCATAGAAACCTGCTTAACCCTCGCACTCTCTCTGAATCTCTTTCCCCTCTCTACCATTTTCTCATTCACTGACCCAGACATAGCCACCACTTTCTACAACAACACAATCACTTCCACTCTTGACATGGTCGCCCCTCTCACACACAACAGAACATGCATAATCAACAGACAACCCTGGCACACAGACTCCACCAAAGCAAGCTTCCAGAGTTGCTGAACGCCGCTGGAAGAAAACTCACTCCACTGAGGACCTCGCCTCATACAAACAATCACTGCATACTTTTAAATCTGCACTCGCATCAGCCAAACAGGACTACTTCACCACCCTCATATCCTCCCTGTCTCACAACCCCAGACAACTGTTCAAAACCTTCAACGCTCTCCTCCGTCCACCAGCACACATCTCTGCTCAAATCTCCAGATATCTCCCCTCATGCAACCTCCGCTCCTCACACGACCTTCTTCTCTGCTCTCCCCGTGTCAACTCCTCACACAACCGTCCCCAAGACTTCTCCCGTGCTTCCCCCACACTCTGGAACTCACTTCCTCAACCCCTCAGACTCTCCCCCACTCTCACCGGCCTCAAAAGCAACCTGAAAACCCATCTCTTCAGGATTGCCTATTACCAACAATAACCCTGCTGCCACTGTACTACCCCACAAACATGTCTGCCCCTCACCCTCTGTCTCTTCTCACCTTCCTTATAGACTGTAAGCCCTCACGGGCAGGGACCTCTCTCCTTCTGTACCAGTTGTTAGTTAGTAATCTGTCACCTTTGTACTTGTTTGACCGATGTTATGTATGAAACCTGACTGTACAGCGAACTGGAACCAAGGACGCTCAAAAATAAATAATAATAATAATAATACAGGTTAATTTACCAGTCAACGCTGCTCCCAGTCCAACGACACTTCTGGTTACCATAGAACACAGATGTAGCAACATCTAGCTTGACAGTGATATCATAGTTCTTTGTGTTACCTGTTCTTATGTCAACTCAAAAATAATGAAAACTTGAGATAACTGTCCATGCCATGAGATTAATCTCTGCTACATCTGTAGGAGTAAGCCATATGTTACGGTTACCAGATGCTGGAGCAGTACTGGACCAACAGTGCCATAGAATGGTAACTTAAAGGGGTTGTCTCGCTACAATGATTGGGTTTTAATTTAAAGATCTTTAAAAAACAAGCAGCTTTGCAATATATGTTCATTACAAATGTCCTACTGATTTTGAGCTAGCCCTGTTAGTATTACTACATCAGCTTCTCAGATCTCTATAGTAGCCGACCTGTTGATCATTATATTACTGGCTTTCATTACTGAATGAATAATCAACTTTGAAGACACGAAGGAGCAGAGACACACTCCCACACAGAAAGAATCTGTAGAGCAGGGAGGGGTAACGGAGGACTCTGGCGTCTGTGTCCATGCAGCCTGGATTAACCCTGTGTGTGCCTGCTTCCTCCTGCTCTCTACACAGATAGATGTGACAGCAGTGACCCTGTCTGTTTACTATAATCATGATGTGTCTTTTGAACTGTGAATATACTAATACTATACAGATCAGGGGGCATGTGAATACTTTATGTTCTCCTGTATTAGTGAGACATCCTGAGTATAGTACACATGCCCTTGTTGTTTGCTGGAGATGTGGAGACTTGTAAGCTAAGCAGGGGAAATACGAACACATGCATCCCCTCTGCTCTATTAGCACACAGCTTCATATTCCTCTCTACACTCCTAGATCAGCCCTCTCCTGTAACAGACCGAGGCAGGCACACACAGTGTGAACTCTGAGATCAAACCCCCGCCCCCCCCTGTATAGAAGTTATGTAGCTGCCTGTGTGATGATGGGAGGGGGGAGAGAGAGCAGAACAGACAGACCAAGAAACACGCCCCTCAGTTCAACTTACCAGGGACACTGACAGGCTGAAAGCTCGTAATGAGACAACTCCTTTAACAAGTGAAAACTCTAACTCTAATACTATACTTAACTATGGGTTAGTGTTTTGCCCACATTCAAATCCAATAACAGGAAGTGACATCAGACCAGTTAGCAGAACAGTAAGCTAACCCATGGAAACCCATTAAATCCCAAATTACAATTTAAGGCTAGAGTTAATTTTGGGGATTTTCACCAAAGTTCAATTACGGCCAGCCTGAATCAAAAACTTAAATTCAGGTAAAATTTGACCCGGAACACAACACTAATTTATCAGCAATGAAATGTATGAGCTCAGTACTATACTGCATATGCAGTCTAACAAACAATAGGGAGTGCTGTCGGACTGGGGTGCCTGGGGCCCATCAGTGGAGTTGAATCTTCAAGACCACAAGCAGAAGTTGAATCTTGGGGTCCACCAGTGGAGTTGATTCTTGGGGCCACCAGTGGAGATGATTCTTGAGGCCACCAGAGGAGTTGAGTCTTTGAGCCCCACAGTGGAGCTGATTCTTGGGGTCCACCAGTGGAGTTGATTCTTGGGGCCCATCAGTGGAGTTAAGTCTTGGAGCCCCCCAGTGGAGTTGATTCTTGGGGCCCACCAGTGGAGTTTGTTCTTGGGGCCCACCAGTGGAGTTGATTTTTGGACCCATCAATAGAGTTGATTCATGGAGCCCACCAGTGGAGTTGATTCTTGAGGCCCACCAGTGGGTTTGATTCTTGGAGCCAGCAGTGGAGTTGTTTCTTGGGGCCACCAGTGGAGATGATTCCTGGGTCCCACCAGTGAAGTTGATTCTTGGCGCGCTATTTCTCCACTCACGATACTTTCACCACAGCAGCCGCCAACATTTCACAAACTGCAGTGTCAGAAATGCAAACACCCTGACCCCCTCCTCCCCCCAGAAGGCCAATAAATTTTGAAACGCTGCTAAATCGCCCCTTTTATCTGTGATATAGCCAAGGGAGATGTGTGCAGACAACCTGACACACATTATATACGCACCAAGCGTGACTTCCTTCTTGAACTACACGCTGCCAACATCGAAAGTAGGAAGTGGTCATAATAATGTGACTTGACTGTGTATACGTATCATAGTACTTTGGATATACAAGGCAATAAAAATGAAACAGTAATGCAGTTCTTTTTAACCAGCTGGGCAGTTTTTCAGAAAAGCAAAAAAACAAAAACAAAACTCAAGCCCATCCAAAAAAATGTAATAAATGTGCAGGTGCACGATGCCGCGGTTGCCAGGTAAAAGCAAATAGACAAAACAATGCTGTATATTTTGTTTGTGTCAGAGAATCAAATAGTCCAGTAAAACATGTGCTGCCTTTACCAGAAGTAAGGACTATACCTTTACTCCCTCACATGCGACCTGCCTAAACGTTGCTGCAGACCAAGGACACCCCTTCATGGCGATGATATTCGCGATATGAGTCCGATCCATGGAGGCCCCACTCATCGTAACTTGCAGGAATTAAAGGGTCCGCTGATGAGGTCTTGTTCCAGGTATTGCAGGAACGCCTTCACTCCACATGTCTCAATGGGTCAGAGGTGGCTCAAAGAGAACCTACACACTATTAGGCAGGTGATTTGATTGTTTAGGCTAATCGGTGTATATAATACAAATTCTAAATTAAATGCTACTTGGTATCCCAGAGCTGCATTCACAGTTCTGCCCATTATTATTAGGAACGGTCAACAAACTAGTCGTGTGAAAGCTTCCACACATCCGAGCTGATCTTCTATAATGCAGTGGATCTGTAGTTCCTTCTAGATTATGTTATAAGGGTTCATACCTGAAATATGCAACCTCTGACAGGCAGCGGCCTATCAGACTTGGACTGGCCCACAGGGCAGCAGGGCATGGCTGGGCTGGAGCTTCTTTTCAATGGTGAATGCAGAGAAATAGAGACCAAGTGCAAAAGGTAATATGAAGGAAATGTAGTCATGTACATTGTAGAGTGGGCTCCAAGAGTCAACTCTGCTGGTGAGACTCAAGAATCAACTCCATTGGTGGGCCCCTAGAGTAGACTCTGCTGGTGGGGCCCAGGAATCACATCCACTAGTGGGGCCCAAGGATTAACTCCACTAGTGGCTTCAAGAATCAACTCCACTGGTGGCCCTAAGAATCAACTCCACTGGTGGACCGCAAGAATCAACTCCACTGGTGGGCTCCAAGAATCAACTCCACTGGTGGACCGCAGGAATCAACTCCACTGGTGGGCCCCAAGAACCAACTCCACTGGTGGACCGCAGGAATCAACTCCACTGGTGGACCGCAGGAATCAACTCCACTGGTGGGCTCCAAGAATCAACCCACTGGTGGGCTCCAAGAATCAACCCACTGGTGAACCCCAAGAATCAACCCACTGGTGGGCTCCAAGAATCAACCCACTGGTGGACCCCAAGAATCAACTTCACTGGTGGGCCCCAAGAATCATCCCCACTGCTGGGTCCAAGAATTAACTCCACTGGTGGGCCCCAAGAATTAACTCCACTGGTGGGCCCCAAGAATCAACTCCATTGGTGGGCCCCAAGAATCAACTCCATTGGTGGCCTTAAGAATTAACTCCACTGGTGGACCCCAAGAATCATCTCCACTGGTGGGTCCCAAGAATCAACTCCACTGGTGGGCCCCAAGAATAAACTTCATTGGTGGCCTTAAGAATTAACTCCACTGGTGGACCCCAAGAATCATCTCCACTGGTGGGTCCCAAGAATCATCTCCACTGCTGAGTCCAAGAATTAACTCCACTGGTGGGTCCAAGAATCAACTCCACAGATGGGCCCCCAAAATGAAATTTCACTGGTGGATCCTAGGCATCCCAGTCCAACACAGAATAGAAGCAGCTCTTCTTTTATTTGCTTATTGTAAGTTGTGTTGAAAAATTTAACTTTTGAGTCACTGATTGATTATGATAAATCTTGGTAAATGGTAAGAAATGAACACTGTTCAGAGGAGGGCTGTCTTAACAGCACTATGGTCCCCTGGGCAGAGATGTGCACTGGGTGCCCAAACCAACACAGTTACAGGAATATATATATATATATATATATATATATATATATATATATATATATATATATATATTATATATTATATATATATATATATTATATATATATATATATATATATATATAAATATATAAATATATATATATATATATATATATATATATATATATATATATATACACATACATATACTTCATTGATAATAAACTTATAACCCACAACACCACAATATAGAGACCATGGAGTGGTCAAACACCAGCCTGGGTTATCACCACATGACAGTGAATACAGCACTGATCCAACTCAAAAGAAAAATAACCCCTGAAATCCAGGGACTCACAAGTGATGTCTTCTCCGAGTCGTTCTTTTATTATCAATCCAAACCGAAAATGTCATGACAACTTCTTCCGGCCACAACTCATCCCTGCAGAATTTAGTGCACACACATCTTAGACTCCTCTCAGCATTTCCCTACCAATTCTTATCTCTCTTATGGGCCCCCTCCATTAAGTAAGTAGGTAGTAATGTTGCCCACCGTTAAGTAGGTAGGTATATACAACCCAGTAGAAAGGTATATAGCACTCTGTAGATATGGCCCCCTGTAGATACGGCCTCCTGTAGAAATGCCGCCCTGTAGATATGGTCCTCTGTAGATATGTCCCCCTGTAGGTTTGGCCCTATAGATAGACCTCTGTAAACATAGCCCCCTGTAGATATGGGCCCCTGTAGATATGGTCCCCTGTAGATTTGGCCCCTATAGATAGACCCCTGTAGACATAGCCCACTATAGATAGACCTCTGTAAATATGGCCCTCTGATTTAGAACAAAAAATAAAAGACTACTCACCTTTCCGTGCTCCCACGCCAAGGAGACGGCTCCAGGAGCTAGTTTCTGGCGTTAGTGGTGTGATGCCATCAAGTCACCCATGCCGGAACTTTATTACCAGCTTCTGCTAGGCCAGAAACCTATGGGCTGTCAACTTATCAGGTAAAGCTGCACAGGATGTTGCCTCCTGCACTGCTTAAAGTTGGAGCGGGTCTGGGCCTGAATAGTGACATGTTGTCCGGTCCTGCTGCAAAACCGTGTTATGCCGCTGGGCAGGGTAGACGGCTGCCTGAGAGCGCACCCTGTGCCCATGGGGACCCTGGGCAGCTGCCTACCCTGCCCAATGGAAGAGCCAGCCCTGGTTCAGAGGTCAGTGTAAGACCTATTTCACATCTGTTTCAGAGGTTCTGTTCCGATCTTAAGCTGCAGAAGTGTAAACAGACTGGTTCTACAACAGACACCAAAAGCCTCCACTGACTACAATGGTTCCATGAGCTTTTCACTGCGGTGGCCATCATTACCGTGAAAAAATATTACCGTGCTCAATATTTTTTCTGTCATTCCCAATGGAACTTGCGACGAAAGTTCTGAGTGGAACGTCCAACACTGATCTGAACCAACTAAAGCTAACATGGGCCAAAAGTCCCTGTGACGTCAACAGTGATCGGAGTTGGGGAGCTGTATCTGTTATTTTCTACAGGTTATTTAAAGGGGTCATCCAGTTTGTAATACATTAATGTTGTTTGATTCAAAGCAGTTCTAGTAAAAGTTAACTTTTAGTTTATTTTTCTGTGAAATGGGTCATCCAGTGTCATCCAAAAACATATATAAATCTGCAAGTGGCCAAATAATATAAAAAAAAAAAAAACACTATAATCGCCTTTCTCTAGTCCTCTAGTCCAGCACTGGGTTCCTCCAGTCTTCTGTTTGCAGTTGTCTACTATGGATGGGAATGTCACTGTTGCAGCTGTTGATTGGCTCAATAACACTCAATAGCATCACTGTTTGGAGCTGTTCACTTGCGCACAATTCTCTATTCTGTTCTGAGTATGGCCGAACACACTTTTTCCTGTTTTGGAAACCCCCCTTTCCACAATCTATCTTTATTTATCTGTAGTGCCTAATAGCATCAGTCGTTTTGGACCCATGCTGCATATTTTTGCATCGCTTCAGCATTTTTTGTCCTTTGCTAGATATATACATATATTGGCTTTATTGGGCATTAGATTTAACATCTCTAACTGACATAGCCACCTGAGGAACCGTTAGTAATAACTCTAGATGGGGAAACGCGTCAGGAACAGACAGGCTATTTTTCCTAGACCTGTCTTGCTAAGTCTCTTTTTGCCTACCACTGTAAGATTTTGATCCTATACTGATTAGGACATTACAGGGAGAGTCTCTGTAAGGTGGGGACGTCCTTTGATGGGCGATAGCTCCATCAGTTAGGCAGGACACAACAAGTTGTTATCAGGGTGTCATCTCTTTCCCCGGTTTGGATGTGATGGATTTTTGAAGAGCGGATATCAATCTACGCACCATCCTCTGGGTATCGTGAGTAAAAGAAAGTTTACTACTTGTTATGGTGGTCTCTATGTACCCTGAAGTGGAAGCCATTATCTCCACAGACTGCTTTGTGGCTACTATCACTATTGATCTATTTTTTTCGAAAGGTATTTAGTAAAAGTGACATTTTAGTTTCCTTTTATCAATGATATGATCATCCATTGGGGCCAGCAACACCACACGCTGCCTCAAGCCTCCTCGCCTGGTGCAACATGTGGAGGAAGAGAGTCTGGTGGCGCATGTGTGAGCGGCTTCAGCGTATAGCATGCAACACTGCTAAAGGAGCATGGGAGAGCCAAGGCGCCTAGAGCTAAAGTAAATAATGTGTGTCTCATACTTTGATTTTAAAAGCCTCCATTCCTAAAGGATTTTCCAAGGGGCTTACAAAGAAAATTACACCATAATTACCTCTGCCATCACCACCGTTCCAGTTCTGTAAGACATCCAGTGTTTCAACATAGTTCATTTAGTGATGATGTCACATTCAAGGATCACATGATGCTGCAGCCAATCACTGACCTCTGTGATCACATGCTGTACATGCAGATTGGCTGCAGCATCATGTGACTACAGAGATCAGTGATTGGCTGCAGCATCATGTGATCCATGAATCTGACATCATCATTGAAGGACCAGGGAGAGGGGAGAAACACTAGAGCTCTGGCAGTGCTGGAACAGAGATGGGAGAGGTAAGTATGGGAAAATCTTCTTTTTTAGCACATTGGGAGGTGGTACAGAGGTTTATAAAAGTCTTTAACCCCTTCAGGACCCGGGGGTTTTTTTTTGTGACACATTCGTTTTTCCCTCCTCGCCTTCTGAAAGCCATAACTTTTTTACTTTTCCACCTAAATAGACACATGAGGGCTTTTATTTTGCGGGACAAGATGTACTTTCTAATGGTGTTATTCACTATACTATAGAATATACTGGGACCGCAAAAAAAATTCCAAAGTGGGACAAATTGTGAAAAAAAAAAAAAAAAACGTATTTTCGCCATGTTTCTGGGTGATTTGCTTTTACGGCGTTCAATCTTCGGTAAATATAATGTGTTATTAGTATTCTACAGGTTGTTATGCATCCGTCAATACCAAACATGTAGGGTTTCCGTTATGTTTTGGTACCGTAAAAAAATTCCAAACATTTTCCATTTTTGACATTTGCGCCGCGGCGCCAGTTTGTGCGACCAATAATTTTTTTGTACTAACACCTACGGATGTCAGTGAGGGTGCATTTTCTGCGGGCTGAAGTGTACTTTTTATCGCTAGTAGTTTGGAATGCATGCGACTTTTTTGATAATTTTTATTCCATTTTTTGAGTGACGTAAAATGACCAAAAAACGCAATTTTGCGTTTGGAATTTTTTTCTTCTACGGTGTTCAGCGTACGGGATAAATGATGTTATATTTTTATAGAGCGGACTTTTTTGGACGCAGCGATACCAATATGTGTAACTTTTTTATTATTTTAATGATTTTATTTCTAAAATGGGTAAAGGGGGGTGATTTGAACTTTTAATACTTTTTTTTTTGTACTTTAAAACTTATTTATTTATTTATTTTTTTTACTGTAACATTTAGTCCCCCTATGGTGCTTGACCACTAGGGGGCGCGATTGTTAATACAACCTAATGCATTGCATATGCAATGCATTAGGGTGTACAAAGATGGCGGTTTCCCCACTTCCTGTCTGCGGACGAATGTGGGGCAAACCGGCCAGGGTAAGTGACGAGAGCCTTCACAAGGCAGCCCACCACCATGCCCGGTCATCGGATTGGCGCAGCATAGCTGCGCTTATGCCGATCACCGCACCGATCGGTGCGCGACACTGATCGGCGTTCATTCAGACGCCGCGGCCATCTTTGCCATGGTGTCTGATGGGTAAAACCGCGCCATCGGGCAGAGCCACCCGCCGGCGCAGTTACTGCCGGGTGTTAGCGACGATTTGCCGCTAACACCCGGCGGCTGCAAACCCCCTTAGTGGCCCTGGGACGTACTCATATGCCCATGGTCGTGAAGGGGTTAAAAACCCCTCTAAGTCTGTATTATATGTACGTTTGATGTTTGTAACTCGGGGGCTGCCAGTATTCATAATATATTGGTAAAGGAATTTTTTATATATGACAATAAGAGAATAAACTATCTAATAAAATATCGGGTAACTCAGCTGCATTGTCCAGATGTGTCAATTAGTGTTGAGCGATTATAATCGACAAAGTTGAAATCGGCACGGTTTTTAGGTTGATCAGAATTTCTGATCACGCGATAATTTAGGTTAAAATCTGCGCATAATCTATTAATATCGCACCATATTCGGCGCTTCCTGTCATCAGCTTAGAGAATAGAGCAGGGTGAGATGTGTGTGCGACGTCATGACTGGGATGTGTATGGTTGTGATTGGCTGGAAAAATCACATGACCTCGTATTACATAGAACAGCCCTTCCTGTTCAGCATCAGTGTGTGTCTGTGTATCATAGGAGTAGGACGTGTGCTAGGTCTCTCTCAATACAGCTCAGCAAAACAGTTCTCTTTGTTCACACAGACAACTTTGACTTTAGCTGTGAACATTAGAACATAGGTAGATGAGAGAATTTCAGTTTTTAGTTAGGCTGAGAATTTGAAAGAAGCATCTAGCGCTGTACAGTCGCGGTGGGGTGAGGGGGAGGAGGGTGGCGAACATAGACGGACAGGCTGGCTTTTAAAAGGAGATTGTATATTGTGTAGTCCAGACTGCTTTGACCCTGCATTAAAATGGCTTTTTATTACCAGTTTTTAGTGAAATAGTACCTTGTATTTTGTGCAGCCTGTACTTATATTAGGATACAGATATTTTATAGTAACTGAAGGTGTATTTGTTAGGTGTAAAACTCCACTTTTATTATCCATATACATTTCAGATAGGTGTTTTTTCACTTTGGCACAGTCCAGCTTTGTTGATAGAGGCACCTTGCACTTAAATTTGAATACAGCAATTTTGTTTTGATTTGAGGGATTTGAGAATAGCTGTGATTTGCCGTCTTTCCAAAACTCTTCCATACCTTCTCAAATTTTTATATTTCTGAATATGGAGCATAATGCAGGTGGTAAGCGAGCAAAGAGGGGGGTAGGACATGGAGGTAGAGGTACGAGAGAAGGTGCTCCTTCCAGTGTTGGCGACAACACGCATGCCAGCGGATCGTCAGTTGCAGGACCGTCAGGCCTGTCATCGCTGGGTCAGGGCCCTTTGAATCTCAGTAACGAACAGCGTCGCCAATCTGTCCTTCAGTGGTTTAATGCAACTGCATCCAGCAGTCTTACATCCTCGTCTCCCAGTCACGGCCACAAATGTGTCTCAGGCATCATCAGCATCCATCCAACATGAAGCAGACCAAATGTCAACTCGTGTTACCCACCACTGTGGATAATCCATTTTCTGAAGACCTCTTTGATGACAAAATGCGGTTGGGGTCAGAAGGCATGTTAAAAGACCAAGAGGCCAAAGAGGAGTATTTTCTCTGCTCTGACGCCCAGTTACTGATGCCATCAGAGGAGGAGAAGGAAGCCGGTTAATTTGCAAAAATCCCGGGCGGTCGGCAACGCCTTGCAGTCCCTCTTGCTTGTAGCCCGCAGCTCCTGGATACAGAATGTCAGGACGAGGAAGTCACCTGTGTTGATGATGATGATGACGACATTGCGGATCCAACGTGGTCTTTTCAGCAGAATTTGCTTGCGAGCGCTTCATCACTGGACGAGGAGGAAGACGATGGGGTAGTGTCAGTACGGGTTCCGCCTCAAAAAGGGAGAGGGCGGTCGCACAAGTCCGCTGAGATGATTCCGTCACCCACGATCAGCGGAAATACCGCTCCTTGCTTATCACCGTCGAGAAGGTCCAGGACCTCTCAAGCGGGGCCTTTTTCGAGCAAGCCTCTGATTCACCCAGTGATGCCATATGTCCCTTTTGCCGTAAACGCATAAGTAGAGGCAAGAATCTTAGGTGTTTAACCACCACCAACATGTCTAGTCACATGCAGCGAATGCATGAGTTGAAATGGAGGCAACACTTGGCCAAAAAAGGCAACATCGATGCGAGGCTTCCAACCACTGTCACACCCTCTGTCTCCGCCTCCTCCTCCTCCGCCACCACCAAGCGTTCCTCAGCTGCCCATGTCTCTCAGAGTCATGATCAGGGATCAGCCTCTGCTTCAGCCTCCACCGTCGCCCGAGTACCACCAGCACCACCAGAGACCCATCCTACCCCTTCTCCTTCCGCCAGTTTGACGACCTGCACGCCGTACAGCGGCCAGTCTAGCAGCCAGCCTTCTGTCTTCCAGGTTTGGGAGCAGAAGAAACACTTTAACCCAAACCATCCTAAAGCCAAAGCCTGAATGTCGGTATTGCCAGGCTTTTAGCCTTGGAAATGTTGCCTTTCAGTCTGGTGGACACAGATGGGTTCCGCCATGTCATGGCCCTTGCCTTCCCCCAATACCAGATGCCGAGTGGGCATTTCTTTGCCAGAAAAGCCGTCCCTGCCCTGGCCAGCCACGTGTCATCTAAAATTTCAAGCGCGTTGTCTGCATCTGTGTCCGGAAAAGTCCATCTGACCACCGACACATGGACTAGTAAGCATGGCCAAGGCCGCTATATCTCTGTGACAGCTCACTGGGTGAGCTGGGTGGATGTCTCTGGGGGTGACGGTGGCTCTCAGGCTCGGTGCACGCTCTTCAAAACCGCAGGGATGGTGCAGGGTTCTTTCCCCCAAGGTCCTCTGGTGGCATCACGTGCCCAGAGAAACCAGGCTGTGTTGAAATTAATCTGTCTTGGAGACCGTCCACACACAGGTCAGGAGCTGTGGACGGCTCTCCGCAACGAGACCGAGCGCTGGCTGGGTGACAAGAACCTTGTGCCAGGCAAGGTGGTGTGCGATAACCGTCGAAATCTGCTGGCCGTCCTTAAAATCGGTAGGCTGGACCACATCACTTGCCAGGAACATGTCATGAACCTTGTCGTCAAGAAATTTCTAAAGCGCTACCTGGGTCTGTAATGCCAGATGAGGAAGGCTCGAGGACTGAGTTTGCAATTCCGCCGTTCGCACCCTGCGTCGTCCCGCCTGGCTGCGTTCCAGCGTCAGCTCGGCCTCCCCGTCAACCGTCTCATTGTTGACGGCGCCACATGCTGGAATTTCACCCTCCACATGCTCCAGCGATTGTGGCAGCAGCGCAATGCCATTACGCAGTATGAAGTGACACATGGCCTGACAAGCAGCGGTGCGGACCTCGGGGTGTTGAGCCACCGAGAGTGGAGGCAGGTGAAAGAGCTCTGCACCATTCTTTCCAGTTTTGAAGAAGCCACCAAAATGGTCAGTGCGGACAATGCCCTTGTCAGCATGAGCATTGTGGTGATCTTAGTTCTGGAACGATCGTTGGACACTCTGAAACATCAGGTCCCGCCAGCGACGGAGGAGGAGACGGACACAGATGCGGACACGGAGCCTTTCTCTCCGTCGAATCCACAAGGCCCGACAGTTTCACAATTTTATCGGTCTTCATTAGGCAGTGGTTTGGGGTCCAGGGCTAGTGCAAGGCGGCGCCTCAGCTCTCAGGGTGCATCATCTGAGGCAAGTCAGGGCTGTGTTGAAGCTGTGCCGGAGGAAGCGGAGGAGGAGGGAGGAGGAGGAGAGGTATTCCTAGACACCGATGTTACCGACGTCCCTGCCTTGGAAAGAGGTTGGCGCGAATTTGAGGCGGAGGAGGAAGATGAGGAAGATCAGTTTGCTAGTGCCCCCTCGACCCAGAGGCTTGGGAAATCAAGGCTCCATCTCTCACATGAGTGCTTGGATGCTCCATTTCCTCCAACATGATCCTCGCATTAAGGCCATCAAAATGAACAACAGTTACTGGGTGGCCACCCTCCTGGATCCCCGGTACAAAACAAAACTCAGCACTTTCCTTCCCCCCACCCAAATAGAGAGTAAAATGCAGGAAATGGAGACCTTGCTGATTGATCAGCTGGAGACATCTGTTGCGTCTGCTTCACGTTCCCCAAATGTCACGGTGGAACAACATCAGCGACGTGACAGCAGTAGAGTGCCAAGTAGCCGTAGCGGCAGCAGGCAATGTGGCAGAAGTCTAGTGGGTGACCTCGGGCAATCTTTATTTACCACCTACACCAACGCATGCAATGCAGGGCACACATCCAACACACAGAGATCAGCTTAAGATCATGGTGCACAACTATCTGCGTCTCAACACCGATGTTTTTGGATGTGTTCCGGACACAATCAACTTCTGGGTGTCCAAAATGGATAAATGGTCCGAGCTCGCTCGCCATGCCATAGAGGTGTTGTCCGGCCAGCAGCCAGCGTCATATCTGAGCGGACCTTCAGCACAGCTGGAGGAGTCATTACAGACAAACGCATCTGGCTTTCCACAGATAATGTGGATCGTTTGAGTTTCATCAAGATGAATCAGGCATGGATCTCTGATGATGTTGTGGCCCCTATTGCCGAGGTCACCGATTAGTTGCCGGTCTACTTCACATTCTCCTCTGACATTCTACTCCTGTCCTCTGTACTTCTTAGTAATCACACACACTGACTGCTGAGCGAGGGTTCAACTCCAGGTGCTGTCATTCTACTCCTGGCCTCTGTACTTCTTAGTAATCACACACACTCACTGCTGAGCGAGTGTTCAACCCCAGGTGCTGTCATTCTTCTCCTATCCTCTAAAATCCTTAGTAATTAGTCAAACAGTGCAGATAAATAAAAGAAAAAATAACCTCAATCCACGTCTTTGGTTCCTGCAAGGATATGAACCTAGGACCCCTATGCTGAAAGTTAGAAGTGCTAATCACTCAGCTACATTGTAGCTGCTCACAGCTCTTTACATAAACATACCTATGTTCGACTAGATTGACCACACTGTGGGGAAAGACATGGTGATGTCAAGTCTGCAAGGTCACATGATATGCAATTCAAATAAATCGTACACGCCCCCTTTAGAGCACACTGAAAGCTGAAGAAGGACAACCTAGGTATGAAATGCCTTTGTGGGTATAACCCCTTTTAGTTTCCACACTATATTTTTAACTATATATTTGTGCATTTGTTCAGTTTTAGCAATAATGTATCTAGTCTTTTTGTCTCTGAATTTCTATGTAACATGAAACGAATAGTGTGTTCTTCATTAGGGATTATGCTCAAGTATAAAGAGACTTTTGATGCCCACCATGCATGCTTGAAAAAGGAGGACTTACCTTTGCAATGTCACAGGGTTGCATGGAGGTGCGGACGGCTCTACTCCTCTGTATACACTTTGATCCATGATTGGACACTGAACTTTGAAATATGAAGACAACACTCTAAAGCACGGGTGTCACACTGCGACCCTCCAGCTGTTGGGAAACTACAACTCCCATCATGCATTTGTAGAATCTATAACAGTGGGCATGATGGGAGTTGTAGTTTCCCAACAGCTGGAGGGCCGCAGTGTGACACCCGTGCTCTAAAGCGAGGATGAGTTTTCTACAGGTGAAATGTATTCATTGAGGCAATTCTAGCCGAATTACACTATATTGTTTGCATTTTTGCAAACAAAATAGTAAAAGTAAACTGTTTTTGCAATGTTTGGCCATGTTATTATTAGTTTCATTGAAGCACAGCATGAGCTGTGAGGTGGCCCTGATATATTGCACTGTAGACAAGCAGAATTGGGTTGGAATATATTGTTGTTGCATTTCTATAGCACCAACATATTCTGTTGCCACGTACACAGGATCCCAATGACAGTAATTTGCCATTTGAGAAACTCTGCCAAAGTCAAATCAAGGACGAGGAATTTTTTTTTTTTTTATCTCTATTCTCTAATATTCCCAGACTAGGACACAACAATTGAAGGATAGACTCATAGGCAGAAAAGTCTAAAGATATCCCCTCTCAAGCATGTCTCTCTGTTTGTCAGAAACACCTTCTGAAAGGCTTTCAGCATGGAACAAAATAATTTGCTGTATCTTCTTGTTCTTGACTTCTGTAGCCTACACACTCCCTCATTAGCCACAAGACCCGAGAGATCAAGAACTTAATGAAACATGATTTCACTCAGCAAGAGATAAATGCATAGCTTTGCCGCATATAAAAGACTTCAGTATAAATTGTGCATTCTGTGCCTCACGTCATTGTTCAGCTTAGGAAATGAAGTTTATAGGGCTGTTAGAAAGTATGTGCCCCCGTCAGACGGCTCTATTATTGAATATTCATCATCAAAGAGATTGGTGACTACAGGAAGCTACGTAAAGCTGATACAGTTAAGAATTTATCATTTCATCACTTCCCCAAATGGAGAATCTCTGTCTCTGTTTCCTATTAAAGAATGTAGATGTTATTAAGAGGCACCCCCTACTAAAGTATCAAGAATGGAGAGTGACTGTGGTTCGTAGCGAGGAGATGTGTGACCACAAATGGCTTTAAACCATGATATCATGTGATCAGGAGGGTCAAGCTTGGACTGGACCACAGGGGGACAGGGAAAAGAGCATGGAAGGCCAGGAGTTGCTTTTCAACTTCATAGGAGAGGCAGAAAGTCAGAGAAACAAAGGCAAAAAGCAAGAACTAGAGTATAAGATGTTGATGGTCTCCAAAAATCAACTCCACTGGTGGGCTTCAAGAATCAACTCCACTGGTGGGCTTCAAGAATCAACTCCACTGGTGGGCTTCAAGAATCAACTCCACTAGTGGCCCCAAGAATCAACTCCACTGGTGGCTTCAAGAATCAACTCCACTGGTGGGACCCAAGAATCAACTCAACTGTTGGGCCCCAAGAATCAACTCCACTGGTGGGCCCCAAGAATCAACTCCACTGGTGGGCCCAAAGAATCACCTCCACTGGTGGCTTCAAGAACCTAGTCCACTGGTGGGACCCAGACATAAACTCCACTGGTGTTCACCAAGAATCAACTCCACTGGTGGCTTCAAGAATCAACTCCACTGATGGGACCCAAGAATCAACTACACTGTTGGTCCCCAAGACTCAACTAAACTGGTGGGTCACAAGAATCAACTCCACTGGTGGCCCCAAGTATCAACTCTACTGATGGGCTCCAAGAGTCAACTCCACTGGAGGGCTCCAAGAATCAAACCCACTGGTGGGTCCTAATAAACAACTCCACTGGTGGGCACCAAGAATCACCTCCAGGGGTTTTT